>BRDA01012678.1:33704-58382 GCA_036984385.1 Crenuchus spilurus | reverse complement strand
AGTTTCTGATTGTGTGTGTGTGTGTGTGTGTGTGTGTGTTCATACATAATGTGGTCTGGTGTCCAGCACTCCCAGTTTCTGAGGGTCGGTGTTGCGGATGCTCTGAATGTTCATCTCCAGAATGAGCTCAAACCTCGGCCACAACATCTCCAGCACGGCCTCCCAGTACCTACACAAACACAGTCACAACGTTCCTGAGAGGCATCTTCACCTCAGACAAAGAGCCTCTGCAGAAAGAACCCATTTCAGGTTCTGTCAGGTCGACCTTCTAGGACACCAAGTGATGAAGTGTTTCAGGTCTTATTTGATCTCAGTCTTACTGTAAATGTACACCAGTGTGGGCTTATCCTCACATTCTCTACTGAGGACCGGTCAGGACAGTCCACTTCCCTCTTCCACACTACAAGAGCACCACACCAGGACAGAACCTGGCTTTTGGACTCGTTACTGATAACAGTCTGGATGGTTCTTTGAGTCTTTGTTCTGGATCACACAGCGTCTTCTATAAAAGATCTGAGTACTGCTGGTTCTGATCACAGTACATGAGTCCACTGTGTGCTGGTGCAGATGTGTGTGAGCTGAGAGAAGTGAACATAAGACGTGTGTGTTACACAGTAAAGGTGTGAGTGGTGTTAGTGACTGTAAGTCTGTACTGTAGTGATGATAAAGCTTTACTAAAGTCAGCTCTGCTCCATGTGCTTCTATCAGATAGAGATGAATGATGCTTGTTGATGCAGTGCTGTCTGAGGGGTCAGAGGTCACAGCTGTTCAGACTTGTGTCCTTTACTCACTGACATTCCTCCAGATTCCTCACGTCGTTTAGTGATGTTATGACTGTAGAGGAGAGATGTGCTAATCTCTTCCAGTCTGTCTTTGAGCAGCATTGTTTATAAACATTTCTATCATTTTCTCACATTGTTGACAAACTGGAGATCCTCACAGTCCTTTTCATTCATTAGAAGAGGACGTCCACAAACTTGTGGACATGTAGAGGACATCTGAGCTCATATAACGTAGGTGTGAGTGAATGTTACTTACTTGTCGAGGGCGGGGATGTTCCTCTTAGCCGTTATGGCTTTAAATCGAAGGATGATGTGGATACACAGGAACACAGCAATACTGTCGTAGCAGTCAGACACGTAGGTCGACATGTTCTTCTGCAGAGAGAGAGACAGACAGAGACAGAGACAGAGAGAGAGTGTTCTTGCAGGTTTCAGTGAGTTATATTTAAGACCTTAAGACCTTCTTAGACGATTCTCAGTATATATAAAGAGGTGAAACATCATATAGTCCAGCAAGTACAATATATACAATCATACAGAGAGGTGAAACAAGCCATCCATAATCTGCAAAAACAGAAAAAAACCCATCTGAGAAATTGCTACACTGTATTTTTGTACACCCTGAGAAAGAAAGAAAGCACCGGTGAACTCATCAATGCAAAAAGACCTGAACGCCCACGGAAGGCAACAGTGGTGGATGATCACAGAACAATTTCTGGTGAGATGAATAAAACTAGCTTTGTAATACAGATTACATGTATAAGATTTGAGCTCGGACTCGACATGTTGTCGGGTGTCACAACAATAAAAATGTGAATAAAGTACGTACTTTAAACACCAGCAGCTTCACAAACACTGTGTGTCCGGCGCCTTTTGCTTTGCATTTTATACCAAATAAGAAGGAAAGGAACCTAGCATGGCTTGCAGCATCACAACTTAAATATCCTCCAAATATACATTATATATATGCAGGACTTGCCCAACCCTGCAATGCACGAGCAACCCAGTGTCTCTGTGTCTCAATTACTCCTGTTTCTCTTAGCATTAGCATAAGCATTAGCCACGCCTGGTGATTACCTCGGCTGACAGTCTGACTAGACTCTACCTCAGCTTTAAATGAAGTCACCATGTTTGTTAAACACTACTTTACCTATTTTGTTGCTATAAATGTAGTTGTATGCCTCTGTGCTCTTATAGTTCCGTAGCTCTTCGCCATCTACACTCTCAGAAAAGACTAAATAGTTCACTGTATCAGTATAGCTAACTTCAAGCCAGTTTCATGTTATCTGCCCACTCTGTTGGCATGCAGGGATGGGCTACTTTCAAAACACAGTCACCACAGCTTTTTAATGTGTCCTTACTGTACAAACACAGTATTTGGCCATGTTTCAGAAAAGACCAGCAATGAACGTCCGCTTTTCACAATATAAAACACTCTTAACAGGAAACCAAAAACCGGCTTCATCTGTGAATCTCAGGAAAGGTTAAAGTTCAGGAAAATCGTTGATAATGCCATATCCAACATCACCGGCGAAAGTCACTAGTCGGCAAAAAAGTCGTTAAAACTAGCTAAGTATAGCGATCAGTGTTGCCAGATCTCACAATAGAAACAAGCAACCAACTCTGTGAAAACAAGCCCAAAAAAGCCCAACTGGCAACCCACCACATTCTGTAAAACAGAGGCCGATTTTAAACAATATAAAAGGTAAACATTTATACAAACAACACCAAAATTATACTAAATACTTTTAATGTAAAAAATTGGCAGGCTATGTAGGTGACTATTTTTAGCTAATTTCTTTGTTTTGTACCATTGTGTTTTGGGGTATTGAAACTCATGTTAGCATCATAAAAGAAAAGGTTGCAGTTTTTTTGTGCTCCTCAGGATTAGCTGAATTAAATCATTTAACATTTGCAAAATCTACAGAATGCCTTTGATATCCCATCTGAGGGTGGAGCCATTATTTCAGTGCACTCTCTTTTTCCCACTCTTTATTATATTTTTTCCATATTTTCCCCACCTACTCATCACTCTGGGCTATGCCTGGCTGCTGCTCTGTGTTTGTTTGGGTGTGTGACTGGTCAACTTGGGCGGGAGCGATAAACAAGAAACGTGGGCTTGTAAGGGACAAACTACCTACCTCTTTATTATGGGGAGCTGGGAAATAATCAAAGAGTTTCACTCGGAAAGAAAGTCAAGCCCAAACAAGCAACTTCACGTTCAAAAACAACCCCAAAAAACCGCAACCTGCCACTCACGAGATTTGCAAGAGACTTTAGAAAAAAAACAAGCCCAAAGTCACTTATAATAAGCGGACTTGGCAACACTGGTTCCAATGAGTTCTCCAAGATAGTCTACAGCACTGATTTGATGTGTGGCGAGCTGGGAGATCAGAGTTTCGCTCAAAGAAAGCCAAGCCCAAATAAGCAATTTCACATTCAAAAACAAGCCCAAAAAACTGCAATCCGCAACTCACGAGGTTTGCAAGTGACTTTAGAAAAAAACAAGCCAAACATCGCTTATAATAAGTGAACTTGGCAACACTGTTGGCAACAGACATGTTATTTACATTTGAGGCATTTAGCAGACGCTTTTTTCCAAAGCAACCCTCTGTCGCCTTTGGTTTGCTCACATCGGGTTTTGACTGATGTTAATCATGTAAAGCTGCTTTGTGACAATAGTCATTGTAAAAAGTGATATATAAACACATTTTGATTGATTGTTTGTATTCATAAATTGTCTTGTGAATGTATAACTGAGGCGTTAAAACCATAAGGATCTAAAAAGAGGCAGTGATGAATAGTTGAGGGTGAAGAGCATCAGATGTCTTACATTAGATAACTGACTGGAATGGGATCTAAAAATATAGATAAGAGTAGAGAGGAAGGATAAGGGGATACTATGCTTTAAATGCAAAAAAATATGTAGATGTCTTCTGTTTTCCCATTATGATAAGTTATGATAATTGCTATTATTATTATTATTATTAGTAGTAGTAGTAGTAGTAGTAGTAGTAGTAGTAGAATATGTACAATTTATACTGATTTTAATAGTAAACATGTATTAATTTAAAATACTATACTACTACTAACAACAACAATAAAATAAATAATATGAAATCCTTAAACTATAAAACAGTAAAGGAAATGAAGGACAACGTACAATTAAAAGAAGATTTAAGAGTTCTACACCTGTATTTTACATTTTGGGTGAGTTTCAGCTTGTGAATGGCAGCCTTCTGTCAGGCATTTTCCTGGCGAGTTTATTGAGACCTGGCAACCCTGTAACTGGCTGTTTTAGCTTAAAAAAAACAATGTAGTTAGCTAGCCAACAATTAGCTACCCGTGTGGCTCAAAAATAGCTTTATGACACCGTTAACTCAACTCACAATGTATAAGTTAGAGAAACACTACTTAATGTTACACAAAACGGCTTATTCACTAGTTTGCTCGCAATGAGTAGTTAAGCTGAAAAACTGTCCCTGTGTTAGCTGAAACGTCTGATTGGAACTCTCCGTTCTACCTTAAAAACACAGCGTTTGCATTGGTGAAGCTGTCGTCGGGAGAACGTATCTGACCGCATATTTAAGGTGGAACGGGGAGTTCCTATAAGACGCAGTTAGCTAACTAGTTTCGTCTGTTATGAGGTTATCATGGGCTTTGTAGTTCCCACAGCGGTAGTCCGCACGAGAAACAGAGAGAACAGAACTACATTTACACTGATGCATTTAGTCTACGCTAGCAGAAGTTAGCAAAACTAACGTCCGATTAGACTAGGCTTTTTTGGAATTAAAAGTACAAATTTAAGACTTTAATAAATTTAATTTAAGACCTTGGATGGATATCTGCCCGTTTTTAAGACTTTTAAATGCCTTAAATGTACAGTTTTGAATTTTAGACTTTTTAAGACCCCGCAGGAACTCTGAAGAGGGAGAAACAGAGAGATATGACTCTGGATTATATTCACAGAGAAGGCCATTTGTTATTTTTAAGTGTTCATCCTGAGAACTGTGTGCATATTTCAGTAAACTGCACCACCTGCTGGTCTGTTTGATTACAAAACGTGAAACCACGCCTCTGATGTGATGCTCTCATCTCAGCACCGCCTACATTATCAGATGATCATCAGTGTCTGCTGTACTGAGTGACCTCCTCACACATCTGTACAGCAGCAGCCCTGCTGACAGGCACAGTGGAGGCTTTGTGTAAAAATCCTAAACACACTGATGAACTGAAACACATTTGAATGGAGGAACATTCCAAAAGATTTGGTGAAGCTGTCTGGCCCTGAAGGGGGATTTACAGGTGATTAATCCTGAACGGCTGTGTTTATTTGACATTCTGACCAATTAGGGAAAGAGAGAAATGACAACACACTGCAGGAGCACGTCTGACACATCCACAACATGTTTACTAAATTAAACAAAGAAAACCCAACAGAACAAACTTTCTGAACATCTTTAACATCAGAGCTTCCTTTACATTAACAGCACAGATCATCCACAGGACTGCAGACGTTCTTTACTCATCACACTGATGATGTAGAGGTGTTAAAAACTCAGATGACGTTTGATTAGTCATCAGTGTAGAAGTCCAGTCCATTCCTCAGGGTTCACTTACTTTGTCTTACAGCTCTACTCTGGGTCTGAGTGAAACTAATTCAGAAATGAAGGTGAACGTCTCTGATTCTGAAAGTGTGTGTGTGTGTGTGTGTGTGTGTGTGTACCAGGAACATGCTGAGGGTCTTGCCCATCACACTGTTGAACAGATCCAGCGCTGAATTTCCCGCCACCATGAAGAAATCTGACAAGAAGAGGAACTCACGACACCCATTATCCAACAGAGCGTAATGCTGACTACGAAACAGAGTCTCATAGGGATACTGAGAGAGAGACAGAGAGAGAGACAGAGATGGAGAATTTAGTCATGTCCTCAGCAATAAACATGTTTATTTGGTTATTTTTATTGTTTATAAAAAGTCAGAGGTCATGTGATCACTAGGGATGCAGAATATGTCCACAGATAAATAACATAGTTATTGGCTCCATGATGAAATCAGGTCTAATCACTATAATTCACTATTGTGTGTCCTATTCTTAGCTTTTACAGTGAAAAGTGAACTTGTATCTTCTTTGCACTTAGAAAACAAACTAAATGAATAATTTAATGTTTGTGTAAGACAGTATAACCTGTAACACAGAGCTCAACCACATCTGCAGGTCATGAGAATAACATGTAGACGTTACTGGACTTGCTGGATTTGTGCAGCCATGTGAGGTGAAATACGTGTTGAACACAGAAGTGATGAAACGTTGACTCTGATTTGTCCAGTAGAGTCAGTATCTGTGGTGATGAGGTGTGTGTATGTGCTGGAGAAAGACTAAGTCATTTAAACTGTGAGAAAGATGTTTGAAGGGCTCAAGACTGCACTGATGCTGATCGTTGTGTTTACTGCAGTGATGTGACACTTCTCTTCACTGTGAAAGCTGTGATTAAAATATCATGTTAAAAATATCTTAATAAGTGTGTTACTCACTCTACAGTCTCCTCTCTGAGCTGCGTGAGGGATCAGAATGGGTCCCTCCAGTTCACCCGGGCTCAGCACCGCCCCCCGCTGGCCCAGAGTGAAGATGGTGTTCCTGCTCTTCAGAGACGGCTTTGAGAAGAACCCTACACTGGAGTTAAGGATCTGTTCACACTTCAGGACACTGGTGCATGATGCTTGTGAACCCTTTAAAATTTTATAATAGTATATTAATAATAATCTAATACGCTCTAATATTTATTCATACAAATATTCCAGAGAACGGGGTCCGATTTTTACAAAAGTGCAAAAAGCAGATAAAGAGAATCTGTTTAAAATCTTTAAAAAGTCTTTAAAAATATTCTGCTTTATTTTAGACTTTATTTATTATTATTACATATGTAGTATTTTTAATTTAAATATCTTTTATTTATTAATGTTTTGATGATCAGAGAGAGAAGACTGTCCATCAGTGACTTTTAGTCAAATCTGCTGTTTTAGGTCAAATTTAGACAGAAATGTGGAGAATTTTTAAAGGGTTCACCAGTGTTCAAGGACACTTGTGATCTGAGTGTGTGTGTGTGTGCTGTACATGTAACTGAGGAACATTGAAGCAGAAATAAAAGATCACTATATACACATAAGTGTCTGAAACTCCTCAGTAATGAATAAAAGCAGTAAAGGATATCTTTCTTAGCGGTGTCCTCTACTCCCATCAGATCATCTTTGTCGGCTACGTCTTCATACTGAAAAACGAGGGCGAGTTAGTAAAAAGACAAGAGTCACTATATTTAGTGAGTTTTCAGATCCATCTAGTGATTTTTTTTTTAAATGACTAGAAACACTTCCAACGACTTTTGGAGACTCCATGTGAAAGCACCAATCGTTCTGCAGTTACTGTCCGCAGCGAGCAGCGGGAGCTCCGTGATCCCCTCCCTCGTCCCAAAGCACTGACAGGCGGTTATCTCAAAGTCCCTCCCAGAACTCAAGAGCTGACTGAAGTGGTGTATTGAGGATGATACACTGGCACTCTGCCTGTACTGTAAGTCTGATTTATACTCAAAACGATATATGTGACCCCGCCAGGGAAAACCAGGCCAAAGTCTCGGGGCAACTTATTGAGATATCGTGTCAATATCATGTCACTCACATTAGCAACAAAACTTAGCCACTCAGTATTATTGCTGTAAATGAATGCTAATTAGGTTAGCTAGTTGGGTAGCTAGCTTGTTTGCTGTGTGAATTTACTTGCTTTTGCTAGTCAAGCTGTGTAATAAGACGTGTCAGCAGACTGTGGTGTTATTAGATGTTGTACTTTTCGTTAGAAGCCTAAAACTCAAAATAAACGCGATGCTAACGTTACGACGTGGTGTTTAGTCACTTAGCTTAGCTTTGACAATGAATCTTTCCTTTAGTTTCAGAGGCCATATTTTAGGCTGTATTTAAGTGTTTGTAAGCATCTGTGCTTTTGTAGGCTTTGTCCTGACTAAGGTGACGGGTTATGAATGAAGTCTATCATGAAACGACAGGTTTGGCAGTGAGTCAGACGAGGCCAGCGGTCGACAAAGCTCAGGTGATAATAATACGGGTCATATCCAGCTTAAGAAATGTATTCAGAGCATAGTTTCTGCTGAGTTCACCTGTGACGTTTACAGTGTTGTTTTTGTGGCGTGAGGTTCTCAACATGGCGGCGACCACAACAAAACCATGTGACTGAAGGCATGAACACACACAGCTCCTCTCACCTGCACTTTGAGCAGTCTGCTGCTGTAGGACTTAAAGTAGCTGAAGTAGATCTTACTCATAGTGTCCACATACTCGTCCCTGATTTCTTTAGCTACAGTCCGCTCATTGGCCAACAGGAACTGGTAGAAGAACCTGGAAGAGAAGAGTGAAAAAGTATCATTTTTAACATGCAGTGTGATCTACACTGACTAGCCAAAACATTATGACCAATGTACTAATACAGTATTGGCCTCCAAAACATCTCTGACCCACGAAAGACATCCTGTAGTGCCTGTAAGTCAGGCGGTACATCCTGCAGATGATCATTTTGAGGCCCCAGAGCCTACAGGTGTACCAGCCTAATTACAGTCTGGTGTGTGTGTGTGTGTGTGTGTGTGTGTGTGTGTTACCTGTATTTGAGGAGTGTGTTCTGGGGGATTTGATAGTTGGTCATGGGCTTCCTGAACGAGTAAATCTTCTGCAGAATAAACTCCCGGATCTTACTGACGGCCTGCAGACACACACACACAGCAAAGGCTCGTTAAGATACAGACTAAACAAGCAAAGCTGGTCACTGAAGCTGCACCTCTGCTAAGCAGGTGAATGCATTAGGAGTCCAGTCCAGGGACTCTTACTGGTTTAAACCCCAGTCTGCCACACTGGAGGCCACTGACGTTACACAATAAAAAACCCAAAACACATACAGTGTTGTCCACTTCTGGTCTCGCTCACTCACCTTGATTTTGAGGCGGTCCACAATGTCTTGAATGTCTGAGCAGGCCAGAGTCTCCCTGAAGCTCAGCTCTTTAGCGAAGTTTATCTTATTATTCAGCTCATGCAGCTGCTCCAGAAAGTCCTGCTCCGTCACTGGACTGTCCAGAATTACTCTGCACACAGACGTCAGAGTCAGGCACAGCTCTGCTCATCACTCATTTAGTGCAGCTTTGAGGTGAAAATCAGCAAATGTACAGTTAACCCCAACCGCCACTATCAATGGCCCTGAATACAGAACAATGACAAGAGGCCAGTCAGGGTCGTCTGGTCCTCTCTGCTTCTGGACTGGGTTGCCAGGTATGACACATATCCCACAAACTGAGTAATATTATTTAATTTATACTAAAATATGAACCCAGATGAAATGACCAATCAGGAGCACCAGGACTGTTAGCAGGTATGACACACACACACACACACACAGGCAGAACTTACGAGATCATAGTGCTGGGCACCACCAGCTCGTCCACCAGCTGACTGAGCTGACTACGAACAGCCTGTCTGTTCTTCAGCCTCACACTCATACTGACAGACTGCTTCTGTAGAGTCTGAATCTCACTACTGATAGAGGATAAATCACTCTGAAAACCACTCAGCATCTCCTCCATCCTCTACAGAGAGAGAGAGAGAGAGACACAGAGAGAGAGAGAGAGAGAGAGAGAGAGGTATTAAAGGTAATATAAGGACAAACTTGATAAGGTGTCAGTAAGTACAGAGTTTAAAGTGAACTGACCTCCAGTATTGAGTCACAGGCAGTGATCTGGTTGTGCAGTGATGCGATGTTCTGACTCTCTTTGATATCTAAGGAGACTGTGATTAAAGAATTAACTGTACAGAGTGTAACAACATCCATCCTGTACACAACTGCATTCTTCACCATCACCTGCATCACCTGATCCACAGCTGCTCGTCACATGTTCACACACTGGACATAAACATTTCATCTCAGGTGAGGAGAGAAGACAGAGGTGATGAAGACTGGACAGGACATCAGTCCTGCTCTTTTAGAGGACGTGACCTGAGAACCTTTCAGTCTCCTCAGAGACATTTATACAGGACAGCGTCTCCCATCCAAGTACTGACCAGACCCAGACCCGCTTATCTTCAGTGGACTCACACGTTATGTTGTAGAGACAGTTTAAAGACAATACACTCATTTAGGAAATGTGCATGAAAAAGATACAGTCTTTGATTGACGCCTGTTCAATGCGCTGAAGCTCCGCCTCCACTTGTTTTGAGTACTGTCGCAGGTCGACGCCCTGTACGAGAGAAATAAAGACCGTCTCAGAGAGCAAGTCAGATGTTCCACCATCATAATAAGACCTAAAGATAACAAAAACCCAAAGTCTCACCGTTTTCAGAGCCTCCTTCACCAGCTCGTCTTCCAGGTTGGCCTGAATGTGGACTGACGAGAGAGAAGAAACCAGTCTTACACACGAGTGTAACTGACCATCACTCTGCATACGAGTGTCTGCTGAATCCGTACACTCCTTAAAAACACTACTTTAAGGGTTCATCAGCACAGAAAATGAGTACGAGCTCATAGAACCCTGTGCAGGTTACAGGGTCTATCAGACTGATCAGGAATGTGCTGCAGTTCTATTTAGCACCAAAAAGGGTTCCTCTATTACTACAAGCTTGACATCGTAATTGCAGAACCCTGTTTGGTGCTATACAGAACCTTTTTCAAACATCTTCTATCTACAACACATTCATAAATTTAAAGAACCCTTTAATCATGTAGCGGCTTCTTTGAGAACTGGTTCCACACAGTTCACAGCACTTACTGTCCACCTCATCCAGAATGAACTCATCCGTGGTTATGTCCAAATCCCCCAAATTCAGCGCAGGAACCATGTCAGGGTCAGGCTTCTGTCAGGACACACAAAGAAGAGAGGATAAAGTGAGTGATTAGACTGAACGTGATGACCGAGCTCCAGAGAGCTTCTTTAGCCTTAAGCAGACAGGACAGCTGTGTGAAATGTCAACACGAGCATCACATCGTTACGTTTAGTGATACTGTATCACTGATAAAAGCACAGGGCTGCTCTGTAATGAATAGTTTACAGGTAATAAAGCTTAATGGTGGCAGACGGGTTCAGTGAGTGCTGTTTAAACTCCTGACCACTAGATGGCAGCGTCTACCTCCAGTGCTATAATGTTAGATCAGGGGTTCTTAATCTTTTTGACCTCGGGGCCCAATTTGTTGAACATAGTGGCACAGGGCCCAGTCAGATATTACCAATGTACTGATCAAAATGATAATTATTCTAAGTCTTAGTTTAATTTGTATTGTATTTGCATCATAACTCCATTAAATACACTTACAGCTTAAAAGGAAAAGTCCTGTCAAATAATCACAAGACATGATTACAACAAACATTTATTTATATTGTAACATGACCATAATTATTTGAACAAATACAATGGTCAGTCAGACTTATCAATACAAATATAACTAGGGTTTTTTTTTACAACAAAAACTATACCCAAAATAGACAATTCAATACAATTGTGGTGATTAAACAAATACATTCAAAATGTTCAATGTAAATATTTCAAATTAAATAAACTAAAAACACATTTGATAAATTGCAAATGAAAATACAGCTTTTTTAAAATTTGCATGCTAGAACCAGAAGCTGATCTTCATATTTGTAACAAATAAACAATAACAGAAACAACAGCTTTTTGACAAGTTTAAAGTTTCTTTAAAATAAATACATTCAAATGTTTAAAATTAAATTAACTACAAAAATTAATGTGATAAAGTTGGTTGTTTTGTTTCCAGAAGCCGTTTTAGTTTGGAAGGCTTCAGTGCTTCGTTGGATAGCATTAGCCCACACACTGAGCTCTTGGCTCTGCCTCATTTGCTCTGTTCACAAAACCATATTTAATGTAGTCTGCATTATATTTTCGTACAACTTTAGCCTTTTTTGCCGGGTTGCCTTCATTTTTGCCTTCTACTTTTCGTTTAAAATGGGTTTCCATTTTCAACGGGTGGCTAAGGTTCTTCTTCTACGTATTAAAAAAAGTTATTAAACATCTGATCGGCGCACTACCGCTACTAGTGGTGAGAAAGTGTATTGCACCAAGTTTGCCAGGTCCAACAAAAATATACAGGCCAAAGTCAGTCTAAAACCCGCCCTTCAGAAGCTTAAATTAGCCCAAAATACATGTCTGTCACACATTTGAAGCAAACGACAAAACAACTATGAGTGTACAACTTAGTATTTTGTTTATAAAGGGATTTATTATCAGTCCATCAAACAACCTTTTTCTTTTTCCCAGTCCTTGCAATACCGCCTCCCGTATTTCCCCATTTACCTGGCATTTTAGCTAGTGACTGTTTTTTCTTCACCTTCTCTCTCTGTCTCTCCTTTTCAAGCTATCTTTCCTTATATTGTTATGTTCTCTTCGTTGTTATTGTTGCATTCAAACTTCCTTAGCGTTGACTTATACGCATTTTCCCGTCGTATTGAAGTAATATCCTAGGCAACACCCACTTTTTTTTTTGTTGTTTTTGTTGGCGGCCGCGGTAATTTTTAAAAGTAGCCCAAAAAAATGCACCCCGCCACGCTTGAATTTTCACCCGCGACTGGATTTTCAAAGAAGCCCAATTAGGCGTGAAAACCGCGAACCTGGCAACTCTGATTGCACCTCATTCAAAATCAATGCGGTCCAGCGGCCCAAAGTTAAAAACTGCTTTTCTTTTAAGGCCCTCAAGGTGGCGCCCATAGGTTAAGAATCTCTGTGTTAGATGATACAGGGCCAGATCCCACAGCTCTGCCTGCATAAATCTCTTTTTTCCCTTTTATTCTGACTTTAGCTGTATTTTTATACTTCCAGTTTAATATTGGAAATATACCATTTTTAGCTTCACAATATCTTCAAACTTAACTAGGATTTTTAAAATCTAAGAGAATATTATAATTCTTATGTTATTATAATAAGCATATTAATTTAATATCAGAACATTTTGACCATCATGGTTGGGCCCAGGACTTCACTGATGCCACCTGACAGGTGTAAATGCATGTATAAATAAGTGTGCACACCAGTTTGTTGTATCAGAGAGTAAAACCATCATGATGGGTAAAGGACGTGATGTGACGGATGTACATGATAATAGTGTAGCAGGTGAAACATGGTGGAGGCAGCATCTCAGAAACCACTAACTGGGGGATGGTCTAGAGCTGCTGTAGTGAAGCTGTACTGAGAATGGACTTCTGTACACAGAATCTCCCTACTGCATAACAGTGGTGGCCCACGAGACACTGATACCAACTCTGGTGAGTGGTACAGCACCACAGTGGATCAGTTGACCTCTATAATGAGGAATTCATCTTTGAGCAAACACTTAAATTTGAACCTTTAACCAGATTAAAGTGTTCTTAAAATTCTGATATGGTTGCGTCCATTCCTTATTTAAAGGTAGAAGCAGTAAGATGGATGGATACACCCGGAAGAATCATAACCAGCAGTCTTTTATGACGTAGACGTCTGAAGACAGGATGTCCTGGAGAAGTCTTATACATAACCAAACACTTATTTACCATTTTCATGGAAATCACGTTCAATAAGCCAAACTAGGCAGCCTGACAGTCATACTGTGTCCTAAAGCACACTGGACTAGTCTGTGAGACCCGTTTTAAGACTTGGACGAGGTCTGAGCAAGCTGACAGAAGATTTCTTGGTGTATTTTGACAAAAACGGTTTGTTTAATTTGGGTGACTATTGAATTCCAGTGTTAGAAGCAGACACACAGTTACAGTCTCTATTATAAGCATGTTTGGGTGATCTGAGGCGTAAAACGATACAGTAAACATGTTTATTAATGAATTATTTTTATAGTTCAGTAACATTATAATAAAGTCATATTTAACCATGTTTGTTTACATTTGTGCTAGTTAAGCTAACAGTGTTTGGCACTAAACTGGTGATATTTAACTGCTACGATTAAAAACTTGATTTTACAGGAAGGTAGACTTTACCTCGTCTTGTAAATAAGCCATAGCGCTGGTCGTTGAGCCTCCAGCTATGTTTATATCAGCTGCGGCTTCACCGGGTATCGGATCCTCCGCCATCGCCAATAGTACAGTAAAAACTACAACAAGCACAACCAGTTGACTACAAGTGCGTCATTATTTCTGCTCCGCGTAGAAACCGAGACCGCAGCCTTCTTCGTTCCAAAAAACGCTTTTATGCACGCTATGTATAAAACAGTTATTTCATTAACGTTTATTGCACATAACACCGTATAGGATATTTATGGATGGGACATGTTTGTAGGAAATTTGATACAAAATAAATTTTTGTATAAAACATTTGAATCTTGATCCTGGTCACTACGTGTAGTGCCATTAAGAGGTTTACTGGAATTATATTAGCACTTATATTAAAGTATGTAAATATTAAATGTTGTACTTACCAACACTATTAACATTAATAAAATCTGAAATTACCAACAATGTATATGACAAATAATATCATTAAGGCGTTTACGGTAGTTATGTTAATAGTGCACTAGTGCAGATTACTAATGTTTTAACACTAAAAATAATAATAACACAAATAATTATGTAAGACGTATACATTAGCTAAAATTATGTCTTGATTCTTAGAGATTTAAAATAAATATCTATATTTTTAAATCTCCCACTGTCAACAGTTTTTTTCTCTGTTTTTATTACTTTTCCTTATTTAACTTCTTTATATGTGGTGTAAATTTAATAAATGCATTGGTTATGTTTTGTGTGACCCAATCATGTTTATTGTTATTGCAAATAATAATAAAATAAAATAAAATAAAATAATGTTATAATTTTAAGGACTTTTATTTAACCAATTTCCTGTGCAAATCGCGCTGAAGTTCTCGCGAGAGCTTCTGCCTGTCCTTTTTCCGCGGATCCAGCACCAAGATGGTGAGTCTTCATCGAGTCTCGAAACATTTATTAAAAATCCTCCAACATCGTTGGCTTTACGCTTGTAGTATCGACATCGATCGTGTTATCGTGGAGAACACATTACATTAAAGTAGTGCTGACATGTATTTGAAGTGAATAAGCACAGTTTACACAGATATGATTCCGAATTGTCAGCGGCTGACTAATACAGTGTTTTAAGTAAAAATTCAGAGAGTTAACAGGTTAAAGTGTCTTTTCTCTGTGTGGTCCTGGAGTTTGGAGTTTTCAGATTAAATGTATGATGTGTAAGAGCAGTAGTTAAAGCAGTTTATTGTGGGCTAATACCCGCTAAGCTAACTGTTTCGTGTACTGGATGTTTCATTTACCTGTTTAGCTTCGAGGTTAAAGTTCCTGAATTTAAAAGGAGTTATTCTGAAAGTGATCATCTGTCTTGACTTCGTTTATGAAAGTAATTGTTTGCTAGACTAATTGGCCAAATTTCCACATCAAGTCATGCATCAGCTAAACGTGTCTGGTGTCTGAAGCTCACCTAGTTCAGACCTCTGTTAGCTGGCTTAGGTTTGTAATTCCAGTTTAAACTGATCTCAGGTCCCGTAACCATCATTTCTGGTAAAAAGCTGCAGTTTAAAATGTCCTTCCCACTTAAATATTTTGCTTACATTAGCTGGTCACATACACATTTTTCTAGTACTTAAATCACATTGCACGTTTGTACTGTTTGGTTGTTTCTTGTACACTTAAAGGTGCAGTTCTGTGACTTGAAGGTCCATCGTTGCGTTAATGTGTCTTAAAGGTTGACTATATTAGCTTTTCCAGGAGAAATTAGCAGATTTGTCTTAAACACAAAAATGTACATCAGGGTGTGTGTGGAGTCGATACAGCTTCTCTAATAGAAGGTACTGAAGGATGGAACCTTAGGGGTTCCACGCCATTAACAATTCAGTATCTTTTTCATTTGTGGTGCAGGGATCAGAATCAGATTTAGTGGGAAAAGTATGTTGATGTGCGCACACACTATTATATACAGTACAGGTAACATGCAAATAATTTAGACAATACACTAGTGTATACACACTCTGGACGAGTAATATAAACAGTAAATAAAGGACCAGTGCAAATTATTCTTGGCACTTTTTTGTGTTGTGACTTTATAATGCCTTACTTTCCACTGTTGTAATATATTTATGTAAAATATCACTTCTAATGCACGTGGTAGTGTTATGTTACAGGAGTGAGTAATGTAAAGAGGTGGAGTTTTCACACTAAACATGTTTAGTCTACATTTTGAGTGAAATGAGTAAATTCATGCATTAACTGGTAGTATTGTAGTTGAGATGAATTAACTTGATCAGCTGTGTGGTGTTCAGATCTGTAACCACTTCTGTTGTTTCTCCGCAGTCTCTTGTGATCCCAGAGAAGTTCCAGCACATTCTTCGTGTTCTCAACACGAACATCGATGGTAGGAGGAAGATCGCCTTCGCCATCACTGCTATCAAGGTGGGATTGTGAAGGATATGGTGTGTGTGTGGTCAGTGATCTGGGGTGTGTTGATGTTGACTACATGTCTGGGTTTCAGGGTGTTGGCAGGCGATATGCCCACGTCGTCCTGAGGAAGGCAGACATCGATCTCAGCAAGAGGGCTGGAGAACTCACTGAAGATGAGGTAAAACATGCTGATTGACTTTCACCATCACAGCTGTCAGTAAATGAGACTGGACTCGGTTTTGTCCTTAAGTTTTTGTTATTTGCAGGGTACGAGTGTGTTTGCTAATACAGCAGTGTTGTGATTTAGTCTTTAAAGCTACTCTGGACTGGACAAAGTTTCATTTTGAACTTGCAGTGCGTAGTTTAGTTAGTGGTGTCCCAGCATGGTACATCTTTGTGTTTGTCCACACAGCTGGACTCTGTTAGCCAGATAGCTTAATTCCCTTCCTGTTGGCTTGACTGTGGGCTAAACTGAGCTCCTGCTTTGTTTTCCTGTGTCAGTGTTCTGTTTTACATTTCTTATTGTTAAAACATGAAAGATGCAGCAAGCCTTTAAACCAGAGGTGTCAGTGTTTTAGTGCATCATGATGAGCTGATAGTGTTAAATGTTGGTTAGATGTTTGTATAAAACGAGTTTAAAGGTTCACTTTGTTTTCCAGGTTGAGAGGGTTGTGACCATCATGCAGAATCCTCGCCAGTACAAAATCCCTGACTGGTTCCTGAACAGGCAGAAGGACATTAAAGATGGCAAATACAGCCAGGTATGAACATCCAGAGGCTTTCTTCTGATACTTAAGCTTTGTTCTCTAACCCTGCTACCTTCAGACAGATCAACACAAACTGGATCTGTCAGTTCAGTACCTTCAGAAGCTGCTGATGAGCTGAATGAGAGAGATTTAGGTGGGAGGAGACCACTGAGTAATGAACTTGTCTGAGCCTGGTTTGCCAGACGTTTTTGGGTAAAAGTTGAGTGTAATACTTTGTGCGGAGATGCTTTAAGGAAACCTGGGCCTGGTGGTGATGTTAGCCCTCAGATTTGATTCTGTCCTGTAAAATTCAGAGTGGTGGGTGATGATCAGTAATATTAATGCTGTAGTTAAAATGTTGCACTGAATTGCTTTGGGTCTTGTTGAGCGTTCAGCTCTTGTAGAGCCACAAATATTCAGTAAATATTTCTGAGCTTATGTCAGTTATTTTATCGAGGAAAGTGTTGTTACCCAAAGCTAAGTGTAGTTTTTATTGGCTGTCTGAGCAGTAAGATGTCAACACTGCTAGAAACTTACTGAACTAGAGGCTTTTGCACGAAGCTTGTCAGCACTTATTGGAAACATTAGAAGCTATAAAAGCTAAAGGATGTAAGTACTGATGTTGGGCGTTCAATAATAGTGCACATGCACCTGTTAAAATGTACATTTTTCCTTTTAACTTCAAAGTTAAGTCAACTTCTGTTAAAGTAACTCGAATATATCAGTATGTTTTTGAGGGTTTTTTTTTAGTTTGAGTCATTATATTCTTCCATCCACATCACTATACAGCAGAACCTCGGTTTTCGTCATTAATCTATTCTAAAGTACCTGATACAAATGATAACTGGAGCAATATTTCCCATAAGAAATGATGTAAATCCAATTAATCTGTTCCAAACAATCCAAAATATAAACAAATTAATTTTATATACAGTAACTAGTTTTACACAAAGAGAAATAAATACTAAAGACTAATGAAATGGATAAATAAACATTTAACATCACTCTTGCAGGTTTACGCTCTGTTTTAGAGAGTGCTGGTGTGGTCTACCTGCAGTTCTCGGTAGAGCTGTGCGTCATTGCTTTAGCGTGATGTTTGTTTTGGTTTTTAACAAGAAACAAAGCCAGAATGAACGACAAATTTGTGGGAAGCGGTTTTGTTTTTGTGAAATTGGTGGCGAGTCACATGGTCACGCTGATGAAAACCAGGTGGATGAATGATAACTGGGACACTTTCCCTGAAACAAGTGGATGATGACCAGATAACCGAGGTTCCACTGTAATATTAGCATTAACTCTTTGTTCTAGAGTAGGAAACTGGGGGCTGGAGTCCCCACATTTTGGAGATTTCTTGCTAATAGGCAGGAATCCATCCCAGCAGGACTGGAGTTCTCCATGCAGTGGTCCCTGATGTAGCTCTTGCATGCAGTTTGGCTGATTTAGACAGTCATGGGCTTGATTCAGCACTTTGTTGATGTCAGGAGTATTTGGGATGTTTTATATTGTATTAAGTGTTCAGTCTTTAGGATGGTTCTGTCTCCTGAAGTGAGACAGACTAACAGTGCATTGTAATGTAGCTGCAGGCTAACGTGGTCACGTGCTACTGTGTTCTAGGTCCTGGCCAACAGTCTGGACAACAAACTGAGAGAAGACTTGGAGCGGCTGAAGAAGATCAGAGCTCACCGTGGTCTCAGGCACTTCTGGGGGTGAGCAGCATTTACCGTTTTCTGTTCTGTGCACGTCAGGATGAAGGTTCTCCTGCGCTGTGTTAAAGTCTCGTCACACTGTGCTCAGCAATCCACACAACGTTCTTTAGACTTGCATAACTGGTCCGAAAATGTCAGTGTGCATGTTTTCTCCACACGGCTAGAGCTTAAGTTAGGCGCACCACTTTGTAAATGATCTGAGAACATGTACTTATGTTCTACGTGCTGGTTCTCAGTGTTGGTACCTCTGCTCCAAACACACCTGGTGTTACTGAGCTGAAGTGTTGACAGTAGAAATCTAGAACAAGATTAGAGAACCGCTTTTCTAGACTAGGGTGCTAGTTGCATCTCAAAATTAGAACGTGGTGAAAGTTTGAGCTCATAAATTAATGAAAAGGGTAAACGGTTGTTTATATTAGTCTTTGATTAGTCATTTAAGTTCTGATTCTCATGAATGACGGTATCACTCTGAACTGATTCAGTGAATGTTCATTATTCTAATGTTTAGTGAATCACAGTATTACAGTCAAGGCTTCATTGCTGGTTTAGAGAACCTGCACTAGTCACCAGTAGGTCCAGTAGAAATGGGCCTCACTGCTGTCTTTGGTTCTGTCAGGAGAGGAATTTGACAGCAGGACATAAACATTTAATATTTCGCATCTAAAAGACTCAATTATTAACATCATTAATGTTATATACTATATATAATGTTATATACTATAGCACAATGTCAGACTTAACTAAGGATGTAAATCTGTGTCAGTAGTTTGATCAGAGGAGGATGGATCCCCTTTGTGAGTCTGGTTCCTCCCAAGGTTTCTTCCTCCAGCCTTGAGGGAGTTTTTCCTTGCCCCTGTTGCCTTTGGCTTGCTCACATTAGATTCAGTGTGTTTGATACTGATTATGTAAAGCTGCTTTGTGACAACGCTCATTGTAAAAAACGCTATATAAATACATTTTGATTGATTGAAAGCTTAAAAGGATTTGAGCTGGTTAGGAAGACGAGTTGATTACAGATGAACTGTGTATAAGTGTAGCTCCTGAAGTGGTGTAGCCTGTGTGAATCACTTTAAATGACTTTTTGACGTGCTTTACTAACGTGACGTCTCTCTCTCTCGCAGTCTGCGTGTGCGCGGTCAGCACACCAAGACCACCGGCCGTCGTGGACGTACCGTCGGTGTGTCCAAGAAGAAGTAAATGTCCCTGCTCCCCTGGTGTCAATAAAGTCACTGTTCTTAAAAACAGCCCCTCCCTCTTTTTTCTGTTTGTACTTTTAACACCATGTCACCTAAAGCAGCTCATCCTTTACACTTTACTGCGCTGGTCACCTGGGTTTAATGATCAGCTGTTACGGGTCTTCATGGCTCTGGAAGCTGGACAGAACAAATGTTGAGACACTGAGAGAACAAATCAAACCCAAATCGTCTTACTGATGTATTATAAGAACCGCCTCACTCACCTCACTGATGCTAGAACAGAGGACCATCAGAGGAATCAGGAATGAGCCATTAAGTCAAAGTCCAAACATGAAACCATCCATGTGGGCACCAGAAGTCAGAACTGAGCAAAGCCCAATAATCACGGCTCATATTTTAGTTATTAGTGCTGGATTCTGCCTCCTGCTGACCTCATGGATGGTATTTCTCCAGAACTTCCTCTTCATTTTGGATCTTCAGGCTTCTTATGATGAATATTTAGTGTATTTAAGACTTTGTCTCGACCCTTAAATGTTGAAGAATGGAGAACATGGAGAAAGAAGCTGTCTTGTGTACGTTTTTAATCCAAAACAAAGCTGTAGTTCAGCTTCACACTTGCATATATTAAAGCAGTATATATAAATGTGGGTTTACGGATCTGAGCTGTGCTACAAAAGTACAAGAACAGGATAAAAGGAGCACTGAACAAAGGTAGTTTA
The DNA here is from genome assembly GCA_036984385.1 of Crenuchus spilurus. Classification (NCBI taxonomy): domain Eukaryota; kingdom Metazoa; phylum Chordata; class Actinopteri; order Characiformes; family Crenuchidae; genus Crenuchus; species Crenuchus spilurus. Next base: position 37,798 of record BRDA01012678.1, on the reverse strand, counting down.
CAGTGATGGACATTTATATAGAGCAGGAATGAGACCATCACTTCAAAATGTCTAACGACCACTTTATCAGCCCAAACGTTTGTGTTCTGTCAATGTTGGAACACCAGCACTGAAATTATTTCAATGGTTATTAGCATACAATGAGCCAAAACTATGCTAACGTCCCAACAAAACCAGCTGCCTATGAGACACATCAGACAGATGAATCCCACAGGCACAGATTTGGGGATTCTGGAGGCCACTGACAGCACACAGAGATACACAGAAAGTCTTGAGCACTGCTGTTAATTGGAACACAGGGCTCCACCAAATTCAGAGGACTTTTTCCATCATTTCACAGACCTGTTAACTCAAATATCAGATGTATATAAGAACAGTGTCACATTTCACAGCAGCTCTTAAACTCATCACAGAAGTGCAGCCTTGAACCCTTCAAACATCTTTCTCACAGTTTAATCCATAGCCAGTCTTTCTCCAGCACACACACACACACACACAGTGTGAGGGGAAAGCTCACCAGTTCATGGTCTACAGTCACTAGATTTATCATCTAAAGTCTACAAGCTACGATGTAGCATCATGTTTCAGTGAGACACAGCTCACTCAACCCGGGAACAACAGTGCATGAGTTCAGCTTTGGCATCAGACTGTCATCGCTTATTCACCTCGAGTGGATGCACAAAACTCGTTCAGAATTTTAACTGCAAATGGTCCAGTTCAGGGTGAAAGACTTTGCGATGGTCACGACTGTGAATGTGGATGAGCCCTAATGTTACTGTGGAGATGCTCAGAAACACAGTGTGTATATTTGTCATTAACAGTGTAAAGACTGGTGACTCAAACTGCTGTGTTTAAACTCTCAACCACTAGATGGCAGTGTTATAATCTGTCTGCAGCCATTAGACTCTTCCATTTAAACAAGAACAAGCAGAATAAGAGCACTGCTAATGTTAGCATTAGCAAACTTAGCCGTTTTCTTAAAACTAGATAAAAACTACCAGTCAAAAGTTTGGACACACCTTCTAATTCAATGTTTTTTTTTTTTTTACATTATAAATAAACACTGAAGTCTATGAGGGAACACATAATGAATCATGTAGTAAACTTACCAGTGATAAACAAACCAAAACATGTTTTAGATTTGACTTCAAAGTAGACTCACAACTGATGTCTCAAACACATTAAGAGGCAATAAATACAAGTCATGAGCTCTTGACAAGACACAGCTGTTAACTGAAAGCCATTCCAGGTGACTACCTCATAAAGCTGACTGAGAAAATGCCAAGAAAGCTGAGCAAGAGGTGCCTACTGTGAAGAATGTCAAATATAAACATATTCTGGTTTGTTTACTAAATAATTATGTATGTGTTTATTCATAGTTTAGACTTTAGTGTTAATCTACAATGCAGAACATTTTTAATAATGAAAAAACAATGTCCAGGTGTCCAAACTTTTGACTGGTACTGTAAAAGCTGTATCGTAACTCTGCATCATGATGCTCAGTGCCAGGTCTTCAACACTAAACAGTCCTAGTAAGTAGTGACTGATGCTGACCTCAGTCTCAGAGATGCTCTGGAGGGGTTCAATGTTTTAGCTCATCAGTGTAGATCAACAACAAACATTCAGATAAAGGACCAAACAGGACCAGGCTGTTAGTCTTGTGGGGTTTTTGATGGTTTATGTCTGTAGATGAGAGTAAATTCTCAAAATGACTGAAAAAGTCTTATTAGGACTTTCTAGTGGTTGTATTTTTACAAACCTGCATCATGTGACCATTTACTGATCTGATAATAAACATATTTATTTACTCTCAGTGACTGTAGCTGTGATTATATTCACCTCCCGACTTTACCTTCCATTTCAGTTTCCTCCTCATTAAGCTCTCTCAGCCACAGTCTGGACCACGCAGACTCTTCTAAAGCAGTGCTGGGATGTGACTGGTGAAGGTCTTTGGTGGATCTGTGCATTAGGAGACTAAATACAGCCAAAAAAATTCATTTTACAACATCGGACACGACTGAAATGATCAGACCCGCAGAGTTACCTAAAACAACATAACTCCACCTCTTCTCAGAGGATGACACTTCATGATACAGTCACAGAGGAGCTCCGCTAGAAGAACCCATCCATACATCCATTATCAGACCCGCTTAATCCTTAGCAGGGTTGTGGTTAGTCCCCTACCCCCTCACTGGGCACAGGGCATTACACTATTCAACTACGCCCAGGACAGGGCGCCAGTCCATCACTGGGTCACACACACACAATTTAGAGTACCCAATTCACCTGACCTCCATGTTTTTGGACTGTGGGAGGAAACTCCATCCAGACGGGGACTTGAACCAAAGACCTCAGGGCTGAGAGGCGACCATGCTAACCACCGTGCCGCCCTCAGAAGAACCCAATGTGGCTTTTATCTGGAGGAGAAAGTGATTCTACCAGAAGATGCTCATAAAGGAAGAGCTGGAGATTCGTTTGAATTGGGGTTTATTTTACCTCACAATGCCCAGCGGGGAGCTCACGGAGGGGTGGAGCCAAAACAAATACCACGAACATGAGCTATGGTCCCATCCCTACTCCATACATACGACTTCACTTCTGCTTTCTGTCAAAGGTTCTGCCTCCAAAAACATTCTGACATCAGATGAGATGAACAAGTTCAGGAATAATTATTCTGAGCTCACCGGCAGTCTCCTGGCCTTTAAGTCTAAAGTACCGGTTCTGATGGTATTTACACATCTGGGTTTTTTACAAAGCAGCTACATTTAAGCCAAAACTGAGGGTTATCTAGAACGTAGCTTTACTGCTGCCCGTGTGTGACAGACTTGACTTAAGGACTAAATGTGATTTGTGCCCAAATGGTTCCATGTCATCTGCCGGATGTGATGATATCAGCGACCCGCTTACAGGTCCGAGGCTCCAGTCGTCCAGCTGTCTTTAAAAAGCTGAGGCAGTCAAACCTTCAGTTATGAGCAGATATGAAAAGTCCTGCTTAGTGAAACTCTCATCTTTAAAAAGGCCACGTTAATGCTAACGTGGTCAAATCCAGAACCCATAAAGAGCCGTGTGAAGAGTGACGTGGCTGCGGTGTGGTACTGTTTTTCACGGCTGCGACGGTCCAGTCGGTGGTGTTTTCTGCTCTTTGGTTGGAGCGTAATAAAGCTCCAGGGGTTTGCTCACCTTCCAGTATTTCTCATTCACCAGCTCGAGCGTCAAAGAGCCGTTCAGCGTCTGGGAGATCAGAGGAAACGGACAGAAAGAAGAAGAAGGAAAGAAAAGATTAACTTTTTAACAGTAACGACTGTAAAACGAGTGTGTGAGCCACGCTGTGGTCTGCTTATTTACAGTCTATTACACATTAAAGCGGCTCCAGAATGTATTCTTTCAGTCTACACACAAGCTTCGGCTTCCCTAAATAAGCTATTTTACTATTTATGGTGAGCTCATGAATAATCTGATGAGCTCTGCTATGATTGGCTATTCATAGCTGAGCTGCATTCACACTAAAACAGGTCAGAAATGAGACACATAGCGAGCAGAGAGGATAGAAGAGGAAGATGAGCGATGATGAAATGTTTGGTGTGTTTGTCCGACCCCGTTTGGCTGACTCTTGAGACGGACTCACTCCTGGGAAATCATTGTGTTTGTTGTTTTTTGTACTTTATTGTTTTTTTTAATGCAGGTACTTCCAGAAGAGTGTGACATTAAAGAGAGACGGAGAGGAGAGATGAATGAGAAGTGTCTGAGAGAGGCAAGTGGACAGTAACGAGAGGAGAGCTGAGGAGAAACAGAGAGAGAGGAGAGGAGAATGAGAAGTGTCTGAGATAGGAGGAGAGTGAACAGGAATGAGAGGAGAGCTGAGGAGAAACAGAGAGAGGAGAGGAGAATGAGAAGTGTCAGAGAGGAGGAGATTGAACAGGAATGAGAGAATAGCTGAGGAGAAACAGAGAGAGGAGAGGTGAATGAGAAGTGTGAGAGAGAAGGATAGTGAACAGGAATGAGAGGAGAGCTGAGGAGAAACAGAGAGAGAGGAGAGGTGAATGAGAAGTGTGAGAGAGAAGGATAGTGAACAGGAATGAGAGGAGAGCTGAGGA
>BRDA01012678.1:15816-33604 GCA_036984385.1 Crenuchus spilurus | reverse complement strand
CATACATACTTATATAAAGGGTTAGATACAAGAGATTCACGTGTTATTGTGAAAATGAAACGCAAATGATGTGATATTTTTAAATTCGTAAAATAAACGACACGCTCACATAGAGGGTTGCATTTTCATACCGCCCTCTACTGGCATCAGCATGTTATTGTCATTCCGCCTGTGAATCTGCGTCACAGCTAAACACTGCACACCGCTGCTGCTCGGGAGAAGGAAGGACAGAGACACCTCCGGGATTTTCTGTTCCATTTTTATTCTGGAAATCTTTCGACAGATAGCTTCATCATGGTCAAAGTGACTTTCAACACAGCCCTTGCTCAGAAAGATGTGAAAAAGGACAGCGAGACGCTTATTCCGTGTGGCAAGGTAATGAAGTCACTCAAGATTTGACTGCTTTTTATTCGAATCTCACCTTCCACCTTAAATGGTTCAATAGCCTTGTAGGAGTATCGGTGACCGGTCGGCGTCTAATGTCACATTTCTTTATTTAAGGTGGAGCGACACATTCGAGTAAGACGCTGAGGTATAAGCTTAAACTTAATCTCGGTGACTAATGAGAGCGAAGAGTATAGGTTGATCCCGTGAAATATTTTCACAATAGTAATACTTGCATTAATATCCAGTTGAGAGAAATATGTGATTTAACTAATCTACAGCCGCGAAACCACGTTTGGAGCCATTTCTCGCCCAGCTTTAGTGGACAACACAGATCTTCAGACGACGGCAAAGCTGTGCTAGAAATGGCTGACAAGTTGTTATCGGTTCTCTTATCCGGCTGTTGTTATTCTGCTGTGTTTCTGGCGTTTAGAAAATGCTACTGAGGGTGTTATTTTTTGTTGGCCACTATTTAAATAAGATTTTGGACCTGAGGTGAGTGTTAAATGGTGAGGTTGTCTTGTTGCTGTTTGTTTTGGCTATTTCTGAAGCCTGCCTTAGCTTAGCCTTGTTGACTTATGTTGACTTCTTCACTGTATGCGAGCTAGTGTGTATCTAATACACACTCTATTATCTATATTGTATACATTATAACTTTGTAGCTGTTAATGTATTAAAGTAAAGGAGAAATAATGTATTTTTTGGTGAACCTTTCCTTTGATAACTTGCTGAAATCTTGACATGTAAGATTTCAAATGAAAAGCCGTGTCTGAAATGGGCCACTTGTTCACTTATTCACTGATCACTAGTTAGCATGTTTTACTTAGCTCACTATACAGTATGACTTCAGACATTTACACCTGAAACAAATCATCTTGATCTATTGTCATATGCACAATCTGTTATAATAATATTATAATTTAATAAAAGAAACATCAGCAAAAGAAGCCACGGTCTGGTAGTTAATCTGATCTTGTGACTGGAAGGTCGGCGGTTTGATCCCCAGGCAGGTCAAGACTGAAGTGAGCAAGGCACCTAACCCCCTACTGCTCTCCGGGCACCGTGGATAAGGCTGCCCACAGCTTCAGGCACATGTTCTCACAGCGTAGTGTGTGTTTCACTGCACCGATGGGCTAAATGTGGAAGTCAAATTCTGTTGTGTGCACTGAACACTCATTCAAAAAAGTTTAATCTAAAATAGAACACTAAACAGTAAATATGTTTCCAGTTCTGACACAGCTATAGTTTCAGTGTTCGTTCAGAATAAATTAACAATGGCCACAAGGTTATCCAAAATAGTCACATCGTCTCAGGAGCACTTTGTCACGTAATAATCCACCACTGCACTAAGAAATGCATCCTGAAAATTCATATATGGCTTCCTCTGTTATACAAAGCGTATAATATGATTTTTGTACAGAAACACTGATGAATTCCCTGGCCTCGACAGATTGAGTTGGTCAAATAGTTGACAGTACAGGGTCACACCTACTTTCTACATCAAACACAAAGTGAGCAAAATTCAGTGAACTGAAATATGGGCCCTTCAGTAAAGTTTAAACCTGTACTGATTCGCTGTCTGAACATTTGCAGGTCCACTCATACAAAAGCTGAAAGGATTGACAGATGCTGTGATGGTTTCTTGCCTGGATTAATGGTTAGAAGAGAGCAAAAAGAGCCAGTTCATTACAGTCTGAATTAACATTCTTCATGTCAGGAGTAGCTTACAGAGCTACTGATGAAATAAACATCATGAATTTGTGAGTGCCAGTGTCATGCTCGTCATTTAGCATCAATAATTAAAATAGAATATAAAGAGTAGATTCAATTATTTTTGAAAATGTAATTTTTTCCCTACATTTTGTCCTCCTGTTCCATACAGCAAGTGTATTTCTGTCGATTTCTGTAAATGTGTATCATTTGCACTTTCTGTATATTATCGCGTGTATATATTGGCTTACTATTTATATCCCTCTTAGCTCTCTCAACCTTCTATTACTCTTTTTACTTTAATAATTTTTTAAAACTTTATATTCTCTATCCTACTACTGTTTATTGTGCTTGTTGCATGTCATACTTGGATTGCTCTCTCACCAAGTCATAAAGCGATTCTGATTCTGATATACACATATCTATATGTTTATATTTGGGCTGTCGAACGATAAAAAAAAATTATCGAAAAAAATTAATCTCAGTATGTTATATAGTTAAATTAATTGTGATTAATCACAAGCAATTCCGCCACTTGTCACTGGTGAGTGTGAGTGCAGAGATCACTGCTGACACCGCAAAAGAATAGGTGGTGCAGTGCTAGGTAAACAAATGTGTCTCATTCATTTTTTAAACATTTTGAAGTGGAGGAAGAAACAAAACTCTTTTGACAGAATTTGATTGAAACGCCTTAAAGTGAGGCAAAAAGGCAAACGTCACTGAAGTAGATTATCTGATCTTTACTGTAAACTAAAATAAAATAAATTTACAAACATTTACACTTAAACTAAAATAAAGTATTTGTCTCATTTAAAAACATGGTTTATATCAATTTGTGTGTTTTTTGTGGGGGCTGGAATGGATGAATAGCATTAATTTTAATGTTGAAATGTAATTTGATATACAAGCAAATTGAATAACGAGCTCCGTCACCGAATGGTTTAAAGTCATAAATTAAGGTTCCACTGTATAGTGAAAAATGTCAATACAGATCATCATCATTCATGTAGCACTTGATGCTGAAAGTGTAAAGCAGCCTTTACTCCTCTACTCTTAATGGTGCTGCGTGCAGACAATCTCAACATGAACTATGGATGACTCGCAATTTTTAAAATTGTGGTAAAATGAGATTGCATTAATGTTTTGTTGCGTTAACTCTGAGTGCCTTAATTTACAGTAGGCATGCTTGTAGTTTAATTTGTATTCTCATGTGGACAGAGACAGTTCCAAAAACGCTGATGTTGTGTACAGTTTTTTTTCCCTTTTAGATGGAGGGAAAAAAGTGTTTTCAAAATATCCGGATAGATGTAGGCAAAAGGAGTACGACTTGAATGAATTCTCTCTGAGTGAATGTTTTCCATTTGATTCTTTTTTTCTTCCTGTATGAAAGACCACTGTACAATGTAAAATATTGCCTTAAGCACACATCCAGATTAATTGGGTCAGTTCTGTTTTTTTTTTTTTTTTGTTTTTTTTAATAAAAGTAATTGAGCTCAGTTAAAAATGTGTGCACTAAATGAAAGACTCATCACTGAGCTTTAAAAAGAGCACAGAGTGAATGTGGTGTTTTGAAAAACACAGCTGACTTCAGTGTTTAGAATGAAGAGGAAGCTGGTGTTCAGGAACAGGCAAAATGAAAGAGGATCAGATCAGAGAGACAGATTAGTGCTGTCTTTAGCAAAGAGCACGTTCTCTAGTAACCTCCAGCCTGTAGTCTCAGATCCAGCTTCTGGTAGGCCATCATGATGAGCACTGACATCTGTGTAAGGTCCAGTTTAGTATTAAAATGTCTGCATATACAGTTTTATTTAAAGGTCTGAGCACTCATGGGGAAACAGTACACTGACTGTTATTGACTTTCTAAGTGAAAAAAAGTTTTGACTTTAATCTTCTACACATTGTATTTCACACTTAAATTCAGAGAATAAAAATAGTAGAAAATGTCACCCTTTAGAAGTGTTACATATTTTCTTGGAAAATCAATAAGATGTCATTTGATCATTTATGATCAAACTTTGTACAGAAATGCAATTGCATATTTTAAATTTGCATACAGATGTCTTCTACAGTAAGAAGCAACCTGATGGATAAAACCATTTTTATGTAGTTTACCGTATGATGTTCTCTAGAATTTTTTATTGGTCTATTCGTTGTTCAGTTAAACAAATGTTAATTATCTTTGGCCTTTAAAAATTTTACTGTAAATTAATGGCAATTAAAATTGCCAGCTTTCTTACTTACTAATTTAATCAGTAGTGACGGGCCTAATCTAAATGTACTTAAACTTCAAAATGCAGTTTGTTTCAGTTACAGCAACAAAAGCAAAGGAACTTGCAGTGGTTCTTGAGAGTTTACAACCCTTTAGTATATATTTCTTCATAAAAATGCTCTGCCCTGCACCCAGTGATGGGGTAGGGGACTAACTGTGACCCTGATAAGGATTAAGCGGGTGGGATAATGGATGGATGGATGGACCAGAGAGTAACATTAGTGAGAACAAAGCAGTAAATTGGAGAAATAAATTTTTTATGGTTGTTTGGTGAGCTCTTGTGTGTCTGTGTATAAGTTTTGCCTCTGCTCTCTTGGCTAAAGGCATTAAATAGGCTAAATTTAAAGCCCCTTGGAAACCCAAAATAGAGAGGCAGTCACAGTGAGAAGACGATAGTGTGTGTACACACCTTTAGATACTGACCAGGAAGTTTGCCCACATTTGTTGCTACAAACATAGAACAGGGAATATTTGGCGACACAGACTAAAATAAGGGAAATGGCAGATTTTTTTTGTATTTAGAATCTTTAGGTTTGAAGGCTTTACATTGTATGCCCTTGATGTGTAGATGCAATGGAACTAAGGTGAACATGCACTCATCAGACACTCTTATATGAGTAATGCTTTATGTAAAACAAAACCTGTCTGAGCAAGTTTTGTGTGTCACACACACACATACACACAGCCCTATTCTTAATAATCAGTTACCCATCAGCTTGTCTGCAGAATATTGAAGGATGTTGAAACAAAAAATGGTTGATTTTCTTGTATCCATAGATTTGCAGCAAACCTACAGATCTACGTGTAACTGAAGAAGTATATACAATATAAAACTACACTCTGAATGTGAATAAGAGCTGGATGCTCATTCCAGCAAATTGTTAAGATTCATGGACTAAAAATATGTTTTTCATGATGACACATTTACTGATTTTACATTAAATGTTTTTTTCAACCCTTTGCTAAATTCAATAACTGAAGCCATTTTGAAAGGTCTGGTGTAAAAATCTACACTGAAGAGAAACTGTTCAGTGGTGGTGATGGGCACTGGGGGTTGTGATACCTGTAATGCAAACATTACTTTTATTTAAGTGTCATGAAATAGAAACATTCATTAAAAGTAATGGTAAAGAAAAATATCTTTAATTTTCGTCAAAAGTTCATCACAGAATGGTTGTAAAATGTCTGTCAACAAGCTTGCTATGTAGAATTGTAGAGCTGTTAATGCTTCTGCTTTCTGTTGACACTGCTGTAAATACTGCTTTCTCTAGAAAGACTCCAAGCCCATCATAAAATGATTTTTATATGTATGTAAAATAATCTTTTTTCAGTTATGAGAAGTCATCTGAGTTCCCTTTTAATACTGCTTCTGTCCTGGAACATGTTATCAGTGGTTTTGGCACACAAACTACCACAACTGCAGAGTTCTTCAGTGTCACAATTGATACCATTCATGGGACCTCAAAGATAGATGTTATTTCCTCTGATAGAGCATGAATTATATTTGTATATGTTTGTAGTGCGTGGGTGCTCACAGATGGATTAGATCAGGGGTGTCCAAACATGTCCTCAAAGGGCCAGTGTGGCTGCAGAGTTTCATGTCAGTAAAGTAGGAGCTCATGTGATCAACGCTTTGAAGCTGAAGATCAACTGATTACACAAGTAGAATAAGGTGTGTTTCAAATGGTTTGGAGTAAAGACTTGCAGCCACACTGTTCCTTTGTGGAGAAGATTGGGCATTCCTGGATTAGGTAAAGACCTGCCTTTTTAGTGTTTTGAAAACTGCTTTGTTAGGCAACTTTCGTCTCTTATGCAGGTACTACTCATGTCACTACTGAACTTCCAAAGCTGCAGAGTTCAGTTCAACATCTTAAAATAGTCCTTAATGGGTTTAGTTTTCAAGCAAGAACAATTTGTTAGTGCCTGATTGCCAAGGATATAATAAAGTCTCATGAAAACCAGAGTAAAGCAAATTGCTGTAGTATGGATGTACAGACTATGCCTTTTAAAATTCAAATCTTTACACCTATATTTGGGTATCTGCACTGCGGAGCCCTGGAGGGGATGTGGAGAAAACATTTACTGAAACCGTACAACGTTCCCTCAATTTATGTTTTACTCTAATCCCCATTCAGTCTCCATACTAGAGAGTCTACCAGCTTACAAACTGTAATTAATTAACCAGTTCAGATTTTCTGAGTATGGTCAAAGTCAGAAAATATTATTTTTACTAGTTGTTCAACATTTGGCAATGAGAGGACTCTGAATGAACTCTGATCCACCGACAGCTTGAGAACTTGGCTGATTTTGTGAGGCAAAGAAAACAAAGCATAGGATCTTCTGCCTCTTTTTTGTCTTTGTGTGGTAACCACTTTTTGAGTGCTTTTTTAAACTGACTCAGTACAACCGATGACTGTAAAAACATTTTTCTAAAAGAGGGGAAACAGAAGTGCAGACAATTTTTTGAATTTCCTTTTCTGCCATATATGATGCAGATCTGGCAGGATTTTTCTTTCTTTTTTTTTACGCCAATTTTCTCCCCAATGTGTTAGTAGCCAACTAACCTGCCCATTTGTTGACTTTCCCCATCACTTCTGGGAGGGAGGGTGCAGACTAGCAGACTCCAAAGCATGTGACGTCAAGAGCTGCCATTTTTCAAACTGCTGTTGATACATCGCTTTCACGCTCACACGCTCAGAGGAAAGCGCAGAATCCCCAGTTCTCATGGATTGCCTGGCAGATACCTGAGCTAACCGACATTACTTAGTAGTGCTGGGAAGAGAGTGTCATCTTACCTGCCCAGAGAGAGCACAGCCAGTTGTGCTCTCTCAGGCCCCAGCTGCCAATAATATTGGGATTCAAACTTACAATCCTCAGATCATAGTGACAGCATCTTAGTCTGAGATTTCGTTGGAGTTATCAACTTCTTAGACTTGAAGCCGCTCTGTGTATATTGAGCACTGTCTGGCTAGTGCTGGGTAGTTTTTTTGTGACTTGTTGGTGCTACCTGTTATAACATTGCCTGGTTTGTAGCAGCTTAAAGTAGTTTTACAACACTTTTTGCTCTTCTGCTTGAGTTGTGATATTGGCAGAGAATCGACTCCCAAAGAATGTTTCACCAAGTGAGTGTGTGCTAATTCTCTAATGTAGTAATTGGTGCAATTAGTGTGAAACAGTTTCTTTTCTGTTGAATTAAGGGCTTCGTATTTTGTATTCATGACTGAGCATGTATGAGAGGTCCATGTTTATCTTTTTGCTGACTGGTTTGCTTTTCTTTTCCTGATCACTTGTTTGCAGTATGTAGCAAAAACCACAAGCTTCCTCTTATACAGATGCAGAAGTTCTGTATTAAAGTGCTGCACACAGAGTAATTCAAATGCATAAGTATCCAATGAATCAAAGCATTTTGAGTAGCTCAATTACTATAAAAACTGTTGCACTGAGTTTATGAAGGTTTATGTGAGGACAGCATAATATAAAGCCTTTTAAAACTAAATGATGACCTCCTTTCCACATAGATGGCTAGATGTACTGAGGTATAAATAGGACACATTTTGCCTGAAAAATGCATGTTAACAGAGAGAACACAAATGTATTTGAGGCAGGATCACAGAAGAAATAGGTGGAGGTGTTTGAAATGCATCTTAATGCATTTTCTGTGTGATTCACTCAAATTTCAGTGGCAAGTTTTTGTGGGAAAAGTGTGAACCTCATCACCAGAGTGGCTGTACTTGCTGATCCTTACGTCTGAAATGGGATAGCAATATCCCAAGCTTAAAATGGGCACAAAGTGCGGAATAGAAAGAAGTTAATGAGTGTGCAAAGAGTGTGCAAATATTTACTGCCATGATAACACTGTCACAAGAAAACACAACTGCATACAATAACACTATTACAACACTCCAGATTTCTGCAGGGTTGTGCTAATGTGTTTAATTTCTGTGCTCTTGTTTACCAAATTTTGGTTTCTGAGCATGAGTACAACTGTACAGCACTGTTAATTACAGTTAGCCAAGGCATAACAGAATCGTGGAATCATGACAACTCCACTGTCTTGCTGCACTTCACAAGCATAGTAGGTGGGTTGTGAGCTGTCGTGTGATTAGCTACAGTAATAAAAAATTTCTGATGTGTGTGGGCACATCAGGGAATATTTTGTGCTGTACCACCTCATGGGGATGGAGTGAGGGCTTGAAGGAGTGGGGTTAAAAAGGCCAGGCATTGTTCAGACTTGCTGTTTTTTTATGTAAAGATGCTGTTGTGTTATTGTGTAATTATCATGGATGCATGCAATAGGACATTTTTATGACACAGATCCACAGATTGTACTCTGTACTTTGTATTTCCTCCTGAAAAACTTTAATTTGTATATCTGCTAAGGTTTTTCCGCCATCATGCCTTGTTCTTTCATTTTAATCTTGCATAATGGTGCATCTCCAGACATTAGAATGTCATGAAGTTCAGTTGAGTTCGTAATTTAATTCAGAAAGCTAAATTATCATATTTATATTAATTACATATGACATTTCAGGCCTGTTTTAATGTTAGTGTTTGAATAGTAATTTACTCAAACTCAAGTAAGTTGTAAACTGTGTAATTTGTATGTTGGTTACTTGAACATGTGGATGTAAGCTATTCTTACATGAAAAGATTATCAGCAATCTGAATGAATTCATCTTTAAGCCTTACATGTATTTTGGCGTTTTCAGCATTTAGCTTCATACTAAGATATATTGAGGAACTGATGTTTTGGAACTGGCCTGCAGTATTCTCTGTTAAAATAAAAATTTTGTTACAAATCCCTCACAGAAGGATTGGGATTGTAATCAGATACAAGCATTTTACACGGTGATTATTCTTTTATTTAATTGATTTTTTACAGGTTTACCCACTTCATTCAATCAGATCAAAATATGTATCAGTGTAACTGCTGTATTGCGATGTTTACATGAACATATTCTGTTTTCATTGAGCTGTTCATCAAATTTTTGAACATTGAGAAATGAAAATTGACAGGCTGGATTCTCAGCATGTACCATGTGATTCAGCCACAAATGCAAGCGACCAAACTAGTCTTTAAAGAAAGGCAGCAGGACTGAACAGTGAAACGAATAAGTGAAAGTATGCTCAATTACTGTGCATTTATGTTACTAATGCAAAATGTGTACAGTGATACTGTTTACTTTTATTTCTTAAGTAATTTTGTAAAATTGTTTTTTTCTCTCTGTAGGATACTGAGGCAGCAGAATTTGTGAGCCGTCAGTCAAGGACATGGCACTGGTGCTTCTGCCTGGGACTGGCTCTCATGCTCTCAGGAGTAGTTGTAGGAGGGGCTTACCTGTACAGGTACTACATACTGCAGGTGAGAGAATTGTTGCCATGGCAAAATAAAGACAGAGTGAAGCTTGTGCCAAACGCAGTGTATGGCTTAAAGGCACTTTTGGAGGTGTGCACTGTTGTTGTCTTAACTTGCCTGAAGTACAGAAATGAAATATTTAACATTCCCAAACTACTCACCTTAGCCGAGTTTTCCAGAAGAATCTGAGCACAGCAAACATTGTTAAATGGTAGTGTGAGCATTGAACACACTCTTGTTGTGTTTTGCTCACAGATGTTTTAACCTAGTGGGTGGTACTAGAAGTGTGTGTCCAAAATCCCAAAAGAGAAGTATCTACGTTTTTTGGATTTTTTTTTTATTTTATACGGAATGTGAGCTCAGGAGATATCCTTTACATTTTGTTAATATTTAATGACTGGACCAATAGAAATGCTCCAAAATGGCTGATTATTTATTTATTTTGTTATACTTAGTTATTGTTAAGTGCTCCTTTTATACCCAATCATGATCGGGGTGGAAATTTCACCAAGCAATATTATCATAATAGGTTGCCTATGATAATGATATCATGATAGTGTGATGCTCAATATATTGTAAGACACATCATGATATATGTGTAACTGAAGTAGATAAAGCACTCCTAAATAGGCCAATATTATGTATTCATGTCAGTTTCATGCCTCTTTAACATTTTTAATGCAGCTTGTATAAGTTTATTACAATTTCCAATATAAGGTAGCAATTAACCTTCAGCCAAAATTCAGCAAAAACACTTATATAACTTCGAGATTTTATCTTATAAACAAAACTAAACATACCCCGGAAACTGTAAATGTTCTAATTTTCAAATATGCATAGGTTGAATCTAAATATATTTTTAGGTATAAATATAAGGGAGGTATTTGGGATGCAGAGTAACAAAAGCTGCAGACTGTTCCAGTGAAGTGAAGTCAAGAATGGCCATGGGCATGTTGGTGATGGTCAAATTGACAAAGATGTGGAAAAGCAAGTCAATGAGCACCAACACCAAACTAAGACTGATGAAAGTCTTGGTCTGGCCAGTAGCTACATATGGATGTGAAGCCTGGACACTGAAGAAAGACGTATTCAGGCTTTTGAGAACAAGTGCATCAGGAAGTTGCTGAAGATCTCATGGATGAAGATGATGACCACTGAGCAAGTCTATGAGATGGCTAGAACTCAAAAGGAGTTACTGATGCACGTTAAATCCCGCAAGTTACGTTACTTTGGTCATGTGATGAGGCATGCACATGAGAGCATTGAAGGAAGTGTTATGACTGGACTTGTGGAAGGAGTCCGAAGACGTGGAAGACCAAGAATAACCTGGATGGATAACATCAAGACGTGGACTGGATTATCAGGTGCTAGCCTTCTACAAGCAACCAGAGACAGATGGCATTGGAGGGAAGTGACTCGTCTGTGCAGCCTACCATCGCGAAGCGATGACGGCGTGTGACATGACATGACATGAAATAAGGGAGGAGCTTTAATAAGCAGAGACACATTTTTTAGCGTGAGTCAGAGCGCTGCGCTTTTTTTCCACCAACTGACGCAATCTGTCATTCATATGATAACGACATGGTAATTCCGGACATAGCACTGGAGGATTAGCAGCAGAGGAATGTGTGAAAATGCCCATTTATTATTATTGTTATTATTATTATTATTATTATTATTATTATTATTATAATGTTACACTTACATAGCGCCTTTCTTGATACCCAAGGATTTTTTACAATCAACACACTCCATTTACACACACTCAACCACACACACTGGTGAGAAGCAACAGCCAGTCGTGCACAGCATACTCTCAACCGTAAGCAACCATCCACCTGGAGGACTGTTTCGAGCAGTACAGGGATCACCCAGGACAGAGTGCCCACCATATCTGGGCATACATACATACATTCATACACAAACAGAGACATTCATGAACACACACCAGGGTAATTTTTTAGAGTAGCAGATTCACCTGATCTCCATGTTTTTGGACTGTGGGAGGAAACCAGAGCACACGAAGGAAACCCACGGAGACACAGGGAGAGCATGGAAACTCCACTCAGATTGGGGACTCTAACCCAAGACCTCAGTGCTAAGAGGCGAACGTGTGAACCACTAAACCACTGTGCCGCCATTTAGTCTCTGTAAAGAAAGAGCTACCCTCACACCTCAGGGCCATGAAATTCATTTTTCAAAATGGGGGGCAATTCCCCCCTTAAATGTGTCACATAAGTGGGATTTCTACATTTTGGGGGGGAACTACTGGTGAGCTTAACTACAGGTCTTACCTTGTCCTTTTGAGTTTTGTTGCTGTGCTTCAACTTCAGATATTCACTGAACTATATACATTGCTGTAACTTGTCTCTTGGTTCTTTTCTACCCTGATCTGTCCTCTCATTGGTCTTTCTTTTGTGGTTTTCTATTTTTCCTGTACACCATCTCAAAAAAACACCAAAAACATTCCAACTGCTCTCTGGGAGGGCCAAGCTCTGAAATGAGCACTAGATTGGTGAGGCTTGTTATAACTCAGTAAATTTAAGAACTTAGTTTTATGTCTGTTTTGTGTGCTGAAACTGTGTCCACATGGCATGTGGCATAACATCACAATCTGCTGACTTGGCATCAGGCAGAACTATATACATTACATTAATTTACATACACTGCTATGTTCATGCAACACAGTCTCTGCAAACTGCTGCAGTAATCTGTTTTTCTTTTGTCCTTCTCCTCTGTTATTGGCCACCTCTTTCAGCTCATCAGTGTCCTCAGTTGTTATATTAGTAGCTGCCTTCGTGTGCTATTCTTTCCCTGTCCTCTGTCTCCTCTGCTTCATCTCTTTCCACTTGATAATAGCTCTCTCGAAATCAAACTGGTCTCGGGGAGGGCCAAGCTCAGAAATGAGCATCAGATTGGTGAGATTTGTATTACTCAGTGAATTTCTGAATTTAGTTTTAATCCTGCTTTGTGTGCTGAATCCACGTTCACACGACACACTTGCAACGGGAATGACCAGAGCTATCTTAATTAGTTTCTCCATTTCAGTGAATACACCGCTATGTTCATGCAACACAGTCTCTGCAAACTGTTGAAAGGAAAATGAAGCATGTGACTCACTGGAAACCATGATTTGCTTCAGCATTGCAAACTCTGACCGAGCTTCATCTGCATTTACACTATGTGAGAAGTGTGTCAACAGGTTTTCAAGCTTCTCTGCACCATAGAGAGAGAAATTCTCAGAGGCCTGTTTTGCTACAATGGCTTTTTTTGGTTCAAAAATAGTGAACCATGACAGAATATCCATTGTGTCAGCAGGGAATCTTCTGTCAATTTCATCTATCAAGGATCCTACATACCTGTTCTTCATGTCATCAAAGGCTGTTTTTTGAGTGTTGAACTCTCCTTTGAGTTCAAAGTCTCCTTTGAACTTGTTACCCTGAAGAGAGCTGAAGAATTCTTCTTCTGCAGGGCCAGGGTGGACCATTATTTCTCTTAAGGCCTCTTTGGTACCTTCAACCATTGGCTGGACAGTGGAAAAGTCCAGATTTTCTCTCAACTGTTTGACAGATGTCAGTAGACCTTTGGCTTTGTCTGTGTCCTGAGTGTTTGAGGCAGCCATGTGCTCAAGAACATCTCTCAGAGGTTTCAGTGATCTACACACCACTGATACAACACTGTGAACTGACAGCCACCTCACTGTATGTGGCTGGGTAAACTTCAGTTGGGGCTCATCCAGCTGTTTCTGTAATTCATGCAGCTTGTTACTTCTGACAGCAGAATTACTGAAAAATACGAAAATTGACCTCAAATCCTACTGAAACCTTTTCACCTGTTGCACAGATCTGGCTGCATCACTAGCAACGAGCAAGACGATGAGCTGTGCAATGCACCCCTACCAAATCTGAGTTGAACTCCTCTCAATTTTTTAACAAGTTTTTGGCGGCATCTTGTCATAACAGCAGCACCATCAGTACAAACTGCTGCAAGCTTTTTTCCATCTAAATTCTTTTCTGCCAGCAATTGCTTCATGTCCTCAAAAATGGTGTCTGCTCTTCCATCAACAATTTCAGAGTTCCTGAACAATTTCGTTTTTATCTTGTCATCAATGTACCTTACATATGTTATGAGTCGCTTCATGTTGCTTGTCTGTGGACATGTCCAGTACTAAAGAAAACACAGGACTTTTTAGCACAGCTTTGTCAACATCTTCAACAAGTGCACTTGCAATAGCTTGGTGCATTTCTGCTACACCTTTCTCATTAAGGTAGCTTCCATAACTTGACATTTCAGTTTTCAGGTTTTTTAAAGAAGGACACTCCATCTCTTTCATGAATTTAACCAGATGACCAAATTTTGAATTAGCCAGTTTCTTTTTATGCAATAAAGTAAGCCATTTTGAGAAGCCCCTTTATTTCTTCCTCACACTGCAGCTGTGCAACTTCAATAGCTTTAGCCATCACATTTTTAGCTGAATCAGCCTCGCACTTTCTTTTCAGTGCTGCTCTATGATTAACACTAGCCGAGTGGTGACTTAAAGTTGACGTTTTGTAGCATCAGCTGGTAAAAGGCACAGCACCGTACATTTTACAAATGGAGTAGCTCATTTCACCGCTATTAAGTTCGAGCCAAGGATATATTCTTGGCCAAATGGCCTGAAACTTATCTTTGGAGTGCTGCTTTAGTTTGGGACCATCACCTGTCTGTGAATCCTGAGGATTAGTTTTGTTAACATCACCACCGCTGCTATTTACACTAGTCTGTGCGGGTTCTGGTGCTATTTTCTGAGCGGGTTCAATTTCAGATGATGGAGATTTGCATTTTAGCCAGCGTTCCATGTTTGCATGCCACAAGTTCTTATCAGTGACTGTGTTGGTTCTGAAAGTTGACTGAGAGAAATGCCTCTAAAACAGAAGGTTCTCGTAGCTCTGTAGACAGAGGAAGAGTGAACGCGCCGTGTAGCGTCCAGTACGGAAGTCGGTCCGCCCGACCATCCGTCCGCTGCACAATCCAAACCGAACTGATCTAATGTTTTGCTGAACGTTTTCGCTGTAATTGTGTGTGGGAGTTTCCCACATTATTAAGGCTAAAATTGCAGGAATCGAAGAAATAATGCGCAATTCCCGCAATCCCGCACTGAAATTTAGGCCCTGCACCTATCTCATGAATATTCATTGTAGGAACGAGTGACTCGGTGTCAACTCACATTTGTTAAGCTTTAGAAATAAAACAACATACAATTTATAAAAACTGTAATGACCAGTGTGTAGATAAGACCTCTGTTTATTCAGTTCTGAGCTCAAAAGTCTTGGCTAGAAATGTTTGCAGTGTTTTTCACATTATATCAGCACATCTGAAAATAGATTTTTAGAAAGTCTAAGTTTAGAGCAGATTTAATGAAAATATAGATTTATGACACTCTTACTGTTTTGACACTGTTGTTGCTGAGTTTGTGCTGAACAAAAACCTGTGAAACACTTTGGAAAAAACAATTTAATTTTAAATATAGTGAAGGCATGTCAGACTACATCAGAGTGTCTGAAAACCATTCTGAGGATTAACTGCTAGGAAACAGAACAGTAGTGTGGTTAAAATGTGTGAAAGTAGAACTCAACTATGCATCACTAAAATATCTTTAAAAATGGTCTATATTATGTCCACAGAGAAATGTTATTTTATGAATGTGTACAAAAATAATACATATTTCAATACAAAAAATACATATTTCAGTACAAGCATAAAAAGTTTGTTTTATATTAACCTGGAAGCATTTCAGTGCTCATTCTCTTGAACAAGCATAACCAGTCTGCCTTGATTCCAGTGTTGGAAGCTTTCAGCAAAAACCTTAAACTTGTACTGTACAGACCTATTCCAAAAAATTAGAATATCATGGAAAATATCCAAAAAACTATTTCCAGAATTCCATTCAAAAAGATAAACTTTCATAGATTTTAGATTCAGGGCCCACATTTGAAACAATTTCAAGTATTTATTTGTTTACTTTCCCATAATTTGGGCTTCCAGCTCATAAAACCCACAAAAACAGGATTTAAAAAAATTTGAATACTGTGGAGAAATCAAGCCCAAACTACTTCTCAGTTTTTGCAAAAAAAAAAAGATACTAGGATCACATCAAATCAATCAAAATATGGTCAGTGTTCAATACTTTGTTGGGAATCCCTTTTCTATAATCACTACCTCGATTCAGCTTGTGGCATTGACTGGAAGTTATGGAAGCCCAGATTTCATTGATGCTTGCTGTCAACTCTTCTGGCGGCATGGGCAGGGACCAGGTCCTGCTGGAAGATGAAATCTGCATCTCCATACAGATTCTCAGCAGAAGGAACCATGAAGTCCTCTAAAACATACTGGTAGACTGTTGCGGTGACCTTGGATTTAAGAAAGCAGAGTTTACCAACACCTGCACCAGACATTGCACCCCAAATCATGACCTCAAGCAGTTTGGGTTTTGTTTCTCACCCATTTTCCTCCAAACCTTGAATCTCGATATCCGAATGAAAGCCACGCTTTACTTTCATCAGAAAAGAGGACTTTGGACCACTGGCCAACGATCCAGCCCTTCTCCTTGGGCCAGTTGAGACTCTTCCGTTGGCTCAGGTTCAGAAGTGGCTTGACCCAAGGTACCCGACAGTTGTAGCCCATCTCCCGGATGCGTCTGAATGTGGTGGTTTTTGAAGCTGTGACTTCTGCCTCATTCCACTCTTTCTGGATCTTTGCCAGGTTCTTGAATCTTCTCTTTTTGATAATCCGCTGAAGCCCACGATCATCTCTTTTGCTGGTGCATCTTCTCCTGCCACATTTTGTCCTTCCACTAGACTTTCCATTGATATGTTTATGTCTGCAATCTTCCCCATATTGAACCAATCTGAAGCAATTTAATGACACCTGGGGAAACCTGTGCAGGTGCTTTGAGTTTAGTAGATGATTAGTGTGTCATACTCTTTATTCTATTTCTCAAATATTCTATTTGTTTTTTTTTTTTATCCTGTTTTCGTGGGTTTTATGAGCTGGAAGCCCAAATTATGTGAAAATAAACAAATAAATACTTGAAATCATTTAAATTGTGGGCCCTGAATCTATAATCTATGAAAGTTTATCTTTTTGAATTGAATTATGAATATTAATCAACTTTTCCATGATATTCAAATTTTTTGGAATGGGCCTGTGATTCTGTTAACCCTTGGGGACTTCAAAGGAAGTTTTGCTTTAAAACTGTATTAATTGTAGGCTGACTTCAAGTTGTAATTGTTCCAAAACATTTAAGTATGACAAACATGCAAAAAAAGGAAATCAGGAACCAGGCAAACACTTTTTCACACCACTTTAAGTAAAGGTTTAACACAATAAACAAATCACAGATTTTCCAGAAAGAGGATTTGTATTGGGAGATTTACCCCCTTAGCTTGTAGAAAACTAAATAATAAATACTTGGAGGGCGAATCTCCAATAACAATGAGTACATTTTATTTTGTTAAAATAAACTTGTTAGCAGTGCAGGCAGAAAAAAATTAATAATAGGAGAAGATGCAGAAAAAGTGCAGTTTTGCTGTATTGTCACTTTGGTACTAGGTGTGAAACTTCACTGATCTCACGATTCGATTACAATTATCATGTCAATGATTTGATTCGGTATCACGCTGCATCATGATGTGGGACATGAATTTTCTGTATTGTTTTATTTGGTATTTCTTTTGGTTGGCAGGCTTTGCACACCGCATGTATAGAGTTGGGTGATGTGGCATAAAATCTTATCACAATAAATTTTTCTATATTGATCAATCTCGATAATTATCACTATTACATTTTCTAACACTGTCATAGTTTTTAAATAACATCTTTCTAAAAACATCAGACTAAATACATGAAATTACTATTTAAAATACAAACTGGATTCCAAAAAAGTTGGGACACTTAACAAATTGTGAATAAAAACTGAATGCAATGATGTGTTGATGGCAAATGTCTATTTTATTCGTAATAGAACATAGATGACAGATCAAAAGTTTAATCTGAGTAAATGTAACATTTTAAAGGAGAAATATGTTGAT
>BRDA01012678.1:0-15716 GCA_036984385.1 Crenuchus spilurus | reverse complement strand
CCTTAAAATGATACATTCTCTCAGTTTAAACTTTTGATCTGTGATTTGTGTTCTATTCTGAATAAAATTAGATGTTGGCACCTCCACATCATTGTATTCAGTTTTTATTCACAATTTGTTTAGTGTCCCAACTTTTTTGGAATCCGGTTTGTATTAAAATGTTGCCAGAACATAATATACAGGAACACAGAATGCAAATAGCTCAAATACAGAGTTAAAGATTTCACTGGAACTAAATTTGCATTTTGATTCCCCTTCCCAGAAGAGGTAAAAATGTCTAACAATTTTTTAAATAACAAAAAATACTACTATGTTATGTGTCCTGCAGAGAAGTAGAAAATATAACAATGTAACACAAATTATTAACAAGATGAAAAAACATTTCTTCTGCAAAGTTCTAAACCTTTAGAACTCTTAATGTACTGTAATGAACATATTAGCAAGCCTTTGACCTCGGACATATTTCCTGTTGTGAGAGGCGAGCACAGACAGATGCGCAGGAGCGTGAAGCACGCAGTGGCAGCTGTGCAAAGACTCTCAGCTTGAGTTGTCGTTATTTGCTCGTTTCTCTACTCACCTCACAGCTGTTTCTGCTCGTGCGCGCGTTCAGTTTAATCCCGTTTTGGCTCTCATATGCGCTCAACGGAGCCGCAGTTCAGTGTGCAGTCTGATAGTGAGCTGCGCTGCTGGTGAGGAGGATCTATCTAACGAGCAGCAGTATCAAACTAACTCGCTGCCAAGCTGCTTAGACGTGAAATGGAAACAAACGTTAATGCTTATTGAACGTTACTGTGCTTCCCAGTCAGTTCACAGAATCCAAAATGTGTCCATATTTTGGTTTTTAATACATTTGGTCCTATGTCCACCATTTTTGCTATTACGTGTGCAATGAATGACATGTTATCGATTATGATTATGTAACTGCATCAATGCTGAATTGCCCATGCCCACATCTTGATGCATCGATTATATGATTAATTTTAACACCTCTATTAAGCATCATGATCCTACTGTTGGTGCTGGTGGCAAAATTCACAACTCTGGTGTGTGTATTTTCTGTCTGTCTAGGAGGGGCGGGTGTTTGTGTGTGGTGTAAAGTACACTGAGAAGGACTTCATGATCCAGGAGGAGGATGATGGGATGCCAGAGGGGGATCTTTTAGGCTTGCGCAGCATTCAGGAGACAGTGTCTGTGCTGGAGGATGAGGAGGTGGAGCTTATTAATGTCCCTGTCCCTGAATTTGGTGAAAGCGACCCAGCTGACATCGTCCATGACTTCAACAGGGTGAGAAACGCATCACTCATACAGTATTGTTGAAAGCTATGGAATCACTTGTCATGTAAATAATTTTTATTTGATGGACATTAAAAATTTGTAATTTAGATTTAAATATTATAAATTGAACAAAACAAACTAAAGTGTATTTTGGATGTTTCATCATTACTTTTGTAGCATTCTTTCATTTTATTGAGGGAAAAAAAAAGATTACAAACTTTTGACACATTGAAGAGTTCAAAGATTTTTATGTTGATAATGATAAAATAGTTAATAATGCATATCTGGTTGTGTGTTGCAGTGGAAGTAGTATTATTTCCTTTGTTAGTATCTGGAAAATGTATCTTAAAGTTCAAATTTAAAGTTGTTTAAAAGTTTTAATTAAAATTGATGCCCTATATTTAGTCTCCACAGCTTTTATTTATCAAGTAGCTCAAGTCCACCTTAATAAATAATGCAAATGCTTCCAATGCATTTTCTACCTAAAATGTCTTGTTTTTGTTATTTATGTTATGTTGGTAATATGTATCCTTCTTGTTATCAATATTCAGGTTGAATATATAAATTCCCAAGGAGTCTTTCTTTCAATCTGAATTCATAAGCCTTATATCTGTCCGTACTAGACAATATTTCCAAATTCATCATCATCCAAGGGGGCTTCATAGTGGACTTGGACACAGCTAGGAGTGTGTGATCATACACTACCAGTCAAAAGTTTTAGAACAGTTCCTGAGAGTATCTGGTGTGCACCTAGTTGCTCAGGGGTTCATTGCACAGCAAGATAATGACCAATCTGTGCCAGAACTACCTCAGGAAACAACAACAAGATGGTCAGCTTGAAAACATGGAGTGGAGCACAGTCTCCAGACTTAAACCCCATCCAGCTGATTTGGGATGAAGTGAAAAGCAAAGCAAACCTACAAGTGCCAACATTTATGTGACGTTCTGCAGCAGATTAGTGAAGAACTGTCTGAAGAATGTTTGATGTCTGTTGTAGAAAGAATGTCACGAGTGTGTTCAGCTGTTATATCTGACAAAGGTGCTGCTTTGTGTCCAAAGTTTAGACACATTTTGGTCTAAAAACTGATTCACTGAGTTCTTATTTAACTCCTATACTTTCATTTCAGAGTCAATGAAACATTAAACGTTTTTAATAAAGAAAAACCTGTAAAAATTAGGTGTAAAACTTTTGACCGGTAGTGTATCTTTATTGTTTTAATGATGTGGGAGCTGACATTATAGAGTGTGTTGCTCAGTAGGCAAAAACCAAACAAACTCTTATTTAGAGTCACAGTCTATTAGGATAAACTAGTGCACATGTTCACTAGTTGTGTGTTAGTGCAGGCATAGATTAAGATAACAGCTTAGCTGCCTAAAAATACTAAATGTAGTAAACATGAGTGAGTGTACTGTTTCATGAGACAAAATACAGACACCACCAACCTTGTGGTCTACAGTGTTAGATTTATCTGCTAGATGTGGATCATCCTCACACGCACAGAGATTTTTTGACTTTGAAAAGATGGACATTGCTCAAAAGTCAACAAATTACGCTGAAATTGGTTGCCATTAAAAACAGCTCAACAACTTAGAGCGGTGCCTGAAAGTTTTAGAATTTTCTATATTTCTGCAACAGTTTGACCAAAAACTCATCACACAAGTCCTAAAAGAAGATAAAGAGAACAAAATCAAACAAATGAGACAAAAATATTACACTTTGTTTTTTCACTGAGGAAGATGAATGTGTTACGTCTGTTAGTGGCTAAAGGATGTCAACTTTTAAGTATCTCCAGTGCACAACTGTCATAATTAATTGTTTCTCATTAATTGTTTGTAATTCCTGCACATCTGCTTGGAGTAATCCGTGAACTGCTAATTTTTATTAGATTAAGGTCATGACTTTGGCTTGACCATTCCAAGACATGAATTTTATTCTTTAACTGCTAATTCTGAAGGTTCACATACTCTGGCCACTCACAAACATGTTATATTGGATTGTTTTTCTCAATAGATAAATGGACAAGTCTAATATTTTTCTCTCATTTGTTGTTGCCTATTTCATATAAAATCTCTTGCTATTTGTTTATTATTTGCCTTATTTTGTAACACAATTGAGTGTATTTTTGTTTCCTTTGTGCAGTAATATTGGTTTATTTAAAGTGTTCTTTCCCCTTTGAGTTAGTCACTATGGGAGTGTCTTTTATTTTGAAGTTGGATGACTGTGTCATCAGTGAAAGTTTTCACTCACTCTTCAGTTTGCTGTAAAACGTGCAGAGTAGAGCTGGTGTGAGAGGTCCAGAAATGCAGTTCGGTCACTACTACACCGCGGTTACACAGTGCAGAGAAAAAGTTTTAAATGTGGGCAGAGTGTAGGTGAACTAGGCAACGCGAGTTCAAACAGGGCCGCTACACTGGGACGCACTGCAGACGTCACTGACGCATTGAAAGCATGACTACTGGTGAGATACCGTTGAAATGCATTATGGGAGATGTAGTTTAAAAGCAGCATACAGTAAACTTTTAAGACAAACATGTACAGGCTCTTGCGGCCCACATAAAATGAGGTGGCGGGACACATTTGGCCCACGGGTCTTGTGTTTGACACATGCAATCTCGTGGGTTAATATATTTCTAACAAAATGTATCCGGGTTCAGTCACATTCACCTAAAACACAAAGATAAATCAGTTTTTCAACTGAACAGTTAATTTAGGCTCATCTCTAATGCCAGCTGGTTTATTTTAAAATAAATAAGGATAACATTAGGAAACACTCTTGTTAGGATATGGGGATGTTTGTATAGCAAATGCCTGTTAAAATGGCTGGTTCTTGTATCTGCACTTTGTGCTATGCAGTGGATCTATGTGGCAGGTGGACTTCAGGTGGAAGGAAGAGGTTTCTTAAAACAGGACACAATGTTTTGATGTTATATCCTTGTTTCACGTTGTACAATGCTGTGTGCTCTGTGCTGTACTGAGAGTGTTGGATTCTCACTGTACGTTTGCTTTGGACTCTCAGAGGCTGACTGCATATCTGGACCTGAGCCTGGATAAGTGCTATGTGATCCCTCTCAACACATCTGTGGTCATGCCTCCCAGAGACCTGGTGGACCTGCTCATCAACATTAAGGTGAATGACTATTCCTAAACTGCAGTTTCCTTTTGTTGTTTTGTACCTACTGGTGCTTCTCAAGTAAACTGTGCCTGGGGAAATGATTCACTGAGAAATCGCATTTACTCAGAAACCATATCTGTGTATATGTAAATAATCAGCCAAGACATGTTTAGAGATTTTTTTTCATCTTTAGTTTAGAACTGGAGCTCAAGCACTAGAACTTAATAGTCACATAAATAGCTCAGTCCTTCCCACCCAAATACAAACTAAAGTTTGGACAACTGAATTAAGTAATTTGTTAATTCACTTGAACTTTTATTTAACAGGCCAATAATTTTTCATTGTGTTCAATGATGAACTTAATTCAAGTTGTTAATTATGAACAAAATAACGTAGCGCGTATCATAAAGACGAGAATCGGGAAATGACCATCATGGACTGTAGAGTAGCTCAAGTGATGTATATTGGCAAAACGTCCACCTGCAAACCTGCAACAGTCAAGTAACTATTAGCATCAGTTAACATCAGTTTCAAAATGTGTTTACATATTTAAGTAAATAAAATTTTCCTGCTTTCACATTGCATTCAACTTTGGTCAACTTAGACAGGACAGAGCATCAGCCCCACTCAGGGTCATGAATTCCATGTCAGTTACATCTGAGCCAACATGGAGGAAACGCCGATTGTTGCAGTTTCAAAACAACGTGATATACTCTTTTCATGCCAATTACAAAATACAACACAAGTGAGAGGAGGTGTGGTACAGTTTTGATACTAGTGCCCTTCAGATGTGAAACTGCCAAACCAAAATGTTTACACTGCTGATTTTTGGTCCCGCTTGTAGCCACGCACACTTTGCGAGCCAATGGAGAATACAAAAACCCAATTTATCTGGTTCTTTCATGTATGTATTTATTTACTGCCAATCTCTACTATTTTTCTGTCAATTAATCTTTTGACCATTTTATTGGTTAGTCAATTAATTTTCCTCCAAAAGATAAATTGATAATTTCTTTTTTGTTCCTTTTATTTTAACAGCAAACTGTCATTGTATGAAGCAGCACATAACAAAATGTAAACAAAGACTTACATATAAAAGGGCTAATTTTTCCCTATTTTGCTTTAAGTAAATTAGACCATTAAATATATTGAGCTCAGTTATTCAAACGTTCTCTATTGTATTTATGTTATTCACCACACAAATAAATGTGCTTAAAATGCTGTCAGATATACAGTAATTTGATACATGTCAAATGATACAAGTCCAGCTCACAGGAACACACACACTGGCACTATCAGTTAATGTAGAATAAACCCATTTGAGAAAATGTAGCAGGCAGATGATTTTGTCTTTAAAAGGTATTTAAAAGCTCTTTTTGCTAAGAGTTAACATGAGTAAACAGCTGGTTTTGCCTTTTCTGGCTGCCCATCATCTAGAACAGCATCTGTGTGTTTTCTCTTTGGGAAGTGCTGTTGTGGTGTCACATCAAAACTTTGCACAGCCTGTTTGTTTTGTGCTAATCTCACATACGGCTACACTTTCACTGACCTGGATCTTTGGAAACTTTCAGCAGCATTCTCACAGTGGTGTTGAGGGAAAAATTGTCATTGAAATTGAAGTGTTTTAAAATTGGAAATGAATTAATACAATTACTTTAGCACTAGTTTGGTCTAGCTGCATCTGTGTAAATGTGTACTTTGTGTGTGTGTCTCTGTCCAGGATGGTACGTACCTGCCACAGACGTATCTGGTGCACGAGCAGATGATGGTGACAGAGAAGTTGGAAGAGGTGGATCAACTGGGCTACTTCATTAACAAACTCTGTGAGGGCAAAGATACCTATAAACTGCTTCGCCGAGACACCATCCTAGGTACGTATACACACACATATAAATATGCATGCACATATTGTTGCACAAAACGATGGCACCTTAAGACAAGCAGGAAGCAGCAGGAGGTTCGCTTGTTGGCTGAAGCTAGGTGTAGGTGATCCGTTGTGATTGGAGTCCATACAAGTGGGCAGTTTGTCCTGTGTAGATCCATGTGGGTGTGGACACAGAGGGATACTCCAGCAAAAGCAAGACAAGTTAAAGACAAAGGAATATATCTGTTTACTGATCAGAAATATATCTACAGACAATTATGATAGCATTAATATTATAAACTAGTATTTAATGTGAGAGACACAGTCATTAGTAGAGAGAGGACAAAGTTAATGTATAGCATAGCTTCATAATAGCTGGACATTTTTTATTATATAAGACAGAGTATGATGTATATTATAGTCCCATGATACATAAAGAAACACATTCAACTTAAATTAAACTTAAATTACTGTTTTAAAAAAATCACGCATCAAGTTTTTTCATACAAATTTTACATTAACTTTGCACAATTTAATGGTATTCGTGACTGGGTGATGGATATTAACTTCCAAGGAGACCCTGGATTAAAAATTGTGTTTTAGGTCCAATTCATATTGCTGCTGTTTTGTTTACATAATTTTTGCACACTTTCTGTAAATCCTATAAACTTAATTATCTACTCAAATATCACTGGGTTCGTCTGCTATATTATATATTTAACTGAAACTGCTGATCTGAACAACCAGTGATTCATAAAGGAAAATCATGAAAATGATCAGGGGTGCCCAAACTTTTCATACCACTATATAAACCTTACTGATCAACATTAAAATGAAAAAAGCTTGAAATATGTCACTTAATGTGTAATGAAAATAAAGTATGACACAACCTTTCTGAATTATGAACCAAAATGAACTTTTATGTATGGCTGTAGATTTTGGTCAGGAAACTGAAATACACAAATAAAGTAACTTAGTGTGGAATAGCTTTTCCCTTTAATTTCCTTAAATGTGGGTATTGTAGGTACAATTTTCACAAAGTTTTCATAGAAAGAAGAGCCAGTGCTGTTCCACTCAACATGACTTCACCCAGTTGATGAGTAGTTTAAAAATCATGGTTAGTTTGTGTTTAATGTAAGGCCAAAGTAATGTTGCTTTCATGTCAAAATATCAAAGCATAAGGTTTGATTGATGTGTTGATTGATTGGTAACGTTTCATGATGAACAGACAATAGAAATGGTCCAAAATGACTGAATAAAAACTTAGTCACATATCACTCATAGAACAAAACGGCTCTTCAGTAAAGGAAATTAAGTGCATGGTGATTTTTTTTTTCTTTGACTTGATGACATGTGTTTTGGTTCTATGTAGCACCTTTTTGAAAATGGTTCTATATAGCATGAAAAATGAATCCAGGCTGATTACCATAACAGCAGTGGAGCTCTTTAGACCTCTGTAGAACCATTTTTCTTGACATGAAAAACATCTTTTCTAAATTTAGCATTATGGTTAATGAAGCTACCATTTAATTAATTAATAGTTTATCTCTGCAGTGTGTGTACATTGATGGTGTGTGTAAACAATTTTCCACACTTTTGTGGAATCAATGCAACCAAACATCCTCTAGTTTGAGTAATGTGGGACATATCTTTTGTCAACTGTTCTAGGCATGCAGAAGCGTGAGGCTCTGAAATGCCACAAAATCTGCCATTTTGAGAACAAGTTTGTGGTGGAGACCACAATCTGCGAGCCCGGAGAATAGAGGCAGAATACGAGAGAAGGAGACAGAAGAAGAGTATATACTTCTCTTATGGGACAACAGCTTTTTTTGCAAGTGCCACTGAACTGCAGTGGTAAAGTTTATTTTCCTCTTTTATTTCATAGGCCGCCTTGTACTTTTCTAGCTCCAATGTGAAATTGTGTTTATTTTTGTCAATTTAAATGGGTTTGATTGATACTTTAATCATGTCTAATACACTTTCATAGGATGGGTGGTGTTGCAGAAAAAGTTACAAAGACAAGGGGAAGTGCAAGAAAGAATGGTGTGTGTGTGTGTCTGTGTTGTATATGGATGCTATTCATTGTAATTCTTTAAGCTGATTTTGGAAGGGTCATAATACTACTTGCTCTACTGATATTTGAAACATGACACAACTTTTTTAGAAGTCTTTTCAAAAAGTAACTGGATATGTGAGTGTTATATATTTTTTCCAAAATTAGTTAGCTGAGAATGTACTTTTTGTACCACTATATAACTACATATAAACTGTTTTTGGCAGTTTAGGTTTAGATTTGAATAATGTGGTGAACTGATACTGAAGAAATAACATGGTTAATTGTAATTACCATGGTAAATCATATTTGAAAAATTGTAAGGTTTGAAAATGTTATCAGGTTTTCTTTCAGCTTTTAGAATAAATATAAAGTGAATATACATACAATGTTATCTTTATTAACAACAAGAAAATATTTGTGTGGAGCACAAAATGCTTTGTGTCAGAATGTACCACTTAGTTTAATAAACATACTTTGTATATAACCTTTCTGTAAAAAAAAAAGCACAATTTTTTTTGATGAAGGCTTTGTTTTGTGTTCCAATTGAATGTATACTAAAGCTGTGATGTAGTGC
Organism: Crenuchus spilurus; assembly: GCA_036984385.1. Taxonomy (NCBI): domain Eukaryota; kingdom Metazoa; phylum Chordata; class Actinopteri; order Characiformes; family Crenuchidae; genus Crenuchus; species Crenuchus spilurus. Next base: position 6,834 of record BRDA01012678.1, on the reverse strand, counting down.
AAAAGCTTGTGGTCTTGTATGTCAGTGTGCTGATCTAATTAGACAGACCTTGTATGTGCCAAGCCCTTTTTTCTGACATATTTTTAAAGGTGTTTGTGTGGAGAGTTATAGCATGGCAGTAGCAGGAAGCTGTCATGAAATGAAATCAAAAGTATTTATGTAGTGCTTTTTACAACTGATACCACAAAGCAGCTTTACAGGGTTTTAGTAATAACAAAACACAAAAGCCCCAGTGAGCAAGCCAATGGCGACGGTGGCAAAACACCCTCAGAGCTGGAGGAAGAAACTTTGGGAGGATCCATCCTCCTCTGGTCAAATACTTGTTCACAAACAGGCAGTCATCATATAAACCTGTGATGCTTTTGTAATGTTCAGGTGTACTGATATAGTGATGGTAGTGAAGCAATGTTAGAATGGTAGTAATAATACCATATAAACTTCCACATAAGTCCATATAAACTTCAGTGTGGTCAATAGTGTAGGAGATCGGAGAGATCACAGTAGTCAATTATTCACTAAGAAAAATACAGATGGAATTAGTTATTTTTGGGTTTAAAGAGTACAAAAATAACTATCAGGGTGTGGTTAATGGCAGAACTATCATGAACAGCCTACCTAAAATGAGAAAGCCAGAAGGTAAACAGGAATGGGAGCTCCCTGAGACACTGGCCTCCCTCTGCTCCACTGTCAACAATCATGAGTAATTGGGTGAGAAGCGGTAAGACAACCCATCTCTGTTTACTAAAAATCCCTATCTCAGTAAACCCCTGGATCTGCAACCTTTCTATAATGTAAAGTACTGATTATCAAAAGCTAAACTAAATAAGATTTCAGCCTAGACTTCATACTGCTTCATTATGTTTGTTGGTTCAGTTTGTTGCATTATGAGATGCTTTTCTGCTCATCACAATTGTGTGGTGACACAAAAGTGTATGGCGTCAAAGCGTATAAACATAAAACAGGAATTGTAAACATAAGTTTTAAGTATCGTAAAGTATCAAGTGATGTCGTAATATCCTGTCCCTCTAGCCAATGAGCATTGAGCCCACCCACTCGTCAAAAAAGGGTCAGGAAAAAATAATAATCGTAACCGTAATTTATGAATGGTAAACATAACGTGAAGTGAAAGATAAAAATGAAAAGCGAAAGTGTCATTATTACATTTACAATATGTATTTTTCGTTTATGATTATGTTTTAATTTACGATTTTGCAGTTTCATTTACAGTTTTTCATTTACGTTTACGATACTTAAAACTTATGTTTACAATTCCTGTTTTACGTTTACACTTAAGCTGAGCCTGTTTTGACGCCATAAAAGTGTCTATTAATTCAATTGTGACCTCTTTCATCGACAAGGTGCATTCATTCTCAGAACTGTCAATCAATGTTTTTCCTTTTATTGCACATTTTGGAGTGAACTTGTGAATAAACATCTCAGATCAATAGGCACGCAAAGGTAGTGTTTGCTGATGATCTGGAGGCAAAAGGAGAGTCAACAATGAGGGCCTCATTCCTATCAGAGCAGGATGCCTCATAATCAGGGTCCTCCTCTACATATTCTGTCTCAGACACATTCTCCTCTGTCTCCGACACATCATCCTCTTCTGTCTCAGACAATCTTCTCTGTCTCAGACACATCCTCCTCTGTCTCAAACACATCCTTCTCTGTCCCAGACACAGTCTTCTCTGTCTCAGACACATTCATCTGTCTCAGACACAGTCTTCTCTGTCTCAGACTCAACCTCTTCTGTCTCAGACACAGTCTTCTCTGTCTCAGACACATTCTCTTCTGTTTCAGATGGTCTTCTCTGTCTCACACATTCTCCTCTGTCTCAGACACATTCTCCTCTGTCTCAGACACATTCTCCTCTGTCTCTGACACATCATCCTCTTCTGTCTCAGACAGTCTTCTCTGTCTCAGACACATCCTCCTCTGTCTCTGACACATCCTCCTCTGTCTCAAACACATCCTTCTCTGTCCCAGACACAGCCTTCTCTGTCTCAGACACATTCATCTGTCTCAGACACAGTCTTCTCTGTCTCAGACACAGTCTTCTCTGTCTCAGACACTGTCTTCTCTGTCTCAGACACATTCTCTTCTGTCTCAGACACTTCTCCTCTGTCTCAGACACATCCTCCTCTGTCTCAGACACATCCTCCTCTGTCTCAGACACATCCTCCTCTGTCCCAGACACAGTCTTCTCTGTCCCAGACACATTCATGTCTCAGACAGTGTTCTGTCTCAGACACATCATCCTCTGTCTCAGACTCAACCTCTTCTGTCCCAGACACATTCTCCTCTGTCTCAGACACATTCTCTTCTGTCTCAGACACATCATCATCATGTGTACAGAACACTAAAAACATTAATTTTATGTTTACTCAATATTCATCATTAAATTAGGAAAAGGCATTAAATATGAAGCAAAAAATGAGTTTAATCATCTATTTAAATACTGTAAACATTGAATGGGGTCTAATTGACCCCAAAGTTCACAGGTTAATTATATTACGGACTGCCAAGAGGGAATTATGCTATTTTTTTCCATTTTTATTTGAGGTACATTGTTTTTCAACATTTCAGTAACTTTCTCAACCATCTGTTGACAAAGTGGAGATCCTGAAGGTTTGGGGTATATTAGACAAATAATAGTTCTTGTAGAGGATGTGTTGGATGCTGGAAAGAAATATGCAATCGTGCAGACCTGAGCAATTAAGATATGGGTCAAATAGTTACAATAAGCTGTGTGAGGAGCTCAGAAGAGGTAAGGCTTGTGAGGTCCTCGCAGTCAGCAGTGGTGAGTAGGTACTGACAGTGCCCTCCAAATTCTCTAGATATCAGTCAATTTGTGCATCTTTGGTATGTCATGTAAGCCTGTTCCACTGTCAGATAACACAGGACACCTTCAGAGGTCTTGTAGAGTCCATCCATCAATGGATTGATATTTAGTGTCACATGAAGAAAAGAAAGCATATTAGCCACAATAGCAAACTGGTGTAATTTTCAGTTGTACTGTATATGAACTGTTGAATATTGAGTCCAATTTGGATTGGTTTATCACAGGGATGTCTGTGAAACAATTTCAGATAAACCATGAAAAATCCAGACAGCATTCCAATTTTCTTTGCATCCTAAGAGACAAAATACTGCAAATAGGAACAGTCAGAAGTCTTAAAATTTTTCAAGATTAGTTTAAAATGATTAGCCGAGCTCTGAGTTTTGGCAAAACTCTGATGTCTTCCTTGGTCTACTCTTTATCTGCACACAAGACAAAATAAGATCTGTGCACAGGACAACACTTTCTGGTTAGTTTTGTTTCTATTCCTCATCAACACAAGTGCATGGGAGGGTCTCCAGTGGATTTACATGCTAGGAAACCAAATATTTCAACTAGCATTGGTCTAAAAAGGACTACAATATTTTTGTTATTTCTATTTCCTGATTTCTTTGTAAGCTACAGGAACTGTTGCTAAATTTTAGTTCCCTGGACACCAAGTGTGTTTGTGTGTAAGGTTTCACCCCATAACTGATGTATGATTTTATGTCTCATTATGTGTGAATAAACAGACAAATGCTCCATTTGGAGCCTGAATGGCCGAAAAGACTATCATGACTAAAATTTGATCTGGGTTCCTTGGGGGGCCTCAACTCCTACTATCAGGCTGTATCAGAGTGATATGGTTTAGATTGATATTCCCATCATCAGCTCTAAGCTACTGTAATTGACACATTCATGCCCCAGTTACTGAAATACTGAACTCTCACCCAGAGATGGACTGACCTTTGGAAGAACTGGAACAAGCATGTGGGCTGCTAAACCCTGCTAACTAAATAATTATGAAATCACCACATTAGATGATGTTCACCCCACTTTTTACTTTGTAACAAATAATCAAATCACAGATATGAAACAAACCCAATTTAATAACTAAACATTTTAGAAACACCTCAAGCAAAGGTAAATAATATGGAACCATTAATAAAAAATAACAATCAGTACTTTGTTGCTCCTGCTTAAGCTTTTATGATCAAATCAAATGAACGTTACTGACACACAGGTGTGAAGGAGGTGAAAATCTTAGGTGTGTAGTCTCTGCAGTACTGTTACAATTTCATGTCATGTAGTCTGGTCTAGTGTCTGTCTCTAAGTCTCTGCCCTTGTCCTGCCACATTACATCCTGCTCCTTAGTGTCTGCACCTGTATGTCATTATCTGTCTCCTATTAATTTATCAATCAGATGGTATTTTTATATACAGATGTACACATTTCCATGTACAGTGGTAACCCTACTTACGAGCATCCCTACTAACGAGTATTCCAGGTAACGAGTCGAGATCTTGGAATATTTTTGTTCCAGGTAACGAGTAAAATTCCAAGTAACGAGTAGCCTAAATTAGTTCAAGTATGCCAACCGCTAGGGGCGCGGCGGTCGTAGCATCCCCTAGATGCTAGCGTAGAAGAAGAGGTCAGTCATTACCTTTGACCGCTGTCCAGTGAAAGTGAAAGTGCTAGTGAAAGTGACGCAAAGACAGCAAAAGGTAGTGAACAAGAAAGTTAGATACATTTTACTTTTACTTTTCATATGATAAGTGTAACCATGCCATACACGTACGCCCGTCCTCCTGTCCTCCTTAGCCGCCAGCCTACACGAGCACCGTCGTCGTCTCGTTTATGTTTTAAAAACCCATATAAACACATTATTTAGCATATTAAAGTATACTGTATATTGGCCGGCTGACACGGATTAATCAGTTTTACATGTATTCTTATGGGGAAAATGCATCCAGCTAACGAGCAAACCAGCTAAGGAGCTCGGCTCCTGCACGGATTAAACTCGTAAGTAGGGTTACCACAGGATGGGTGGATGCATAGGTGTCAGTGTGGATGTGTTACCTGACCCAGAGACAGCATGGCCAATTTTGCTCTCTCAGGCCCCGGCATGATCTAGGATTCGAATTCACAATCCTCAGATCATAGGTACAGCGCCTTAGTCCACTGAGTGACTTGTGGCTCACAATACTGTGCTTCTATTCAGGCAGTCATCTTTATGTTTGATTAGATCAACACCAGACAGAAGTTCCAGCATCATCTCCTTGGACCAGGCAGATTTGTGACTTCATCACTGCGTATGATTTTCCATCAACCATCCACTATTCATCATTTCTGCTCTGTAACCCACTTAAGCTCATTTTCTTCTGTTTAGATGATAGTACTGATTTTCCTTTGACTTTCAAAATGTAAATCCAATTACATTTAGCTGATTTCTTACAATTCAGTCAAAAACTGTTTTGTTTTGTTGTGCATTTTCTATATTTAAGGCATATTGCTTTGAGTTTTCTATCCTGACATTTTGATATGTTAATTTGTCTATCCTTTATTGTGAAATCAGTATGTATGCACAATACATCACTTTAAGGCAGGGGTGTCCAAACTTTTTCCCCTGAGGGCCACATACATAAAAATATAGGAGGGTCTGGGCCACTTACTAGAAAGGAGGTATATAGCCTTAACTTTAGTGTATTAAAGTTAGAGAAATCAATTAAAAGTGGTCAAATATGTTATATTGTTAAATATAATTAAAGACAAAACTGCCTTCATCACAGCTTTCCATAAATGGACCTTTACTTATTTATTCAGAAAAAGCTTTGGTAGCTCATTCTCAGAACAGCAGCCTCAGATTTCTTCTACAGAAGATTTACAGCACAGAGAAAAAACAATAAAGTGGAAAATGAGACGGTACATTTCAAGCTTGTTATTAGGCTTAGCAACACATCTATTAACGTTCGTTTGAAACGGTTCTCAACATTAACAGACTGAACTGGACTTAATAACAGGAGCATATAATTTTAGTAAATTATTCTGGCGAGTATCAGCGGCACTGGGTATGTAAATCGGGCCATCCAGCTGTGGTGCTGATCCGACACCAATAATCCGGACAAATGTCACTTGATCAAGGAGCAAATCTGCATCAGATGAGATCAGTTGACTGCGTGTGCAGTGTGTGTGCTGTGCACAGTGGTGTGTACTCTGTGATAACAAAAAAACGCATATAAGAAAGTGGTGCGCAAAAGCAGGGTAGTGACAGAACTGATGCGAATTATTGATATTTGAAGCATGTGTACCTGCACATGCATGCTTATTAACACACGGGTACTGTGGAATTTATTTTTACTCACCTAAAGTGGGAGCGACATTGCACTCAGTGGGTGTAACTTGGGGTAAATTTCTTCTGTGATCAGGGTTGCCAGGTCCAACAAAAATATCCAGCCCAAAGTCAGTCTAAAACTGCCCTTCAGATGCTTAAACTAGCCCTAAAATATATGTCTGTCACATGTTTGAAGCAAATGGCAAAACAACTGAGTGTACCTGGCATATTAGCTAGTGACTGTTTTCTCTTCACTGTCTCTCTCTCTCTCTCTCTCTCTCTCCTTTTCAGGCTATCTTTCCCTATATTATGTTCTCTTCGTTGTTATTGTTGTATTCATACTTCCTTAGTGTCGACTTATGCACGTTTGCCCGCCGTGTTGAAGTAATATCCTAGACAACACCCTCTTTTTTTTTTTTTTTTTTTTTTGGCAGCTGCAGTAATTTTTAGAAGTAGCCCAAAAAACACACACCGCCAACCTTGAATTTTCACCCGCAACTGGATTTTCAAACAAGCCCAATTTGGTGTGAAAACCGCGAACCTGGCAACTCTGTCTGTGATTGTCCTTTTTGGTGGAGCAACTGCCTTGATCAACAGTAGCTCCCCCTGGTGTTAAAACTAAGAAGTGCAATACAGTCAAGCAAAAGTGTGGCCATATTCTATTTTATTTATAAAATTTCTTGTG
>BRDA01012677.1:87393-98656 GCA_036984385.1 Crenuchus spilurus | reverse complement strand
TGTATCACACACTATCAGACACACATAATCAATACTATTAGAGACGACTGATCTTTAGTCTGTTTATAGATAACAGTGTATCACACAGTATTAGAAACCAGTGAGTATTTGTAAGTAGTTTCTGTGTGTTTAGGCCATTCAGGAGCAGATGAAGATCCATGGACAGGAACCTGTGTCTTTTCAGGATGTCAAGGTAATATTTTATTATATAAAGCTATTATTAATGCAAGTATTAATCATTACAAAATAAACGAAATGTCTCCACACTATCCTACACTACACCTTCTGAATCCATCAAATGTTCACTAACATGTTTCTTGAACACATGTGGATAATTCAACCAAATAGGACAGCCTTCCGTGATGTCATGAAAAAGAAGGCGATATGACTTCTATTGTTTATATAAAAAGTGCTCTATAATGTTCATATGATCAACACAGTCATTCTGACAGAATGTAATACTCTACAGGAAGTGTAGGGGGTGATATGACTTGCAGGAAATGCAGATGGTTTAAAAGAATGAGGCTAGAGGTGTGATTATTGGATTAATTGAATAGCCTTTGTTAATCTGCTTGTAGCTTTAGTTAAATATTTTAGACATTTTTCATAACTAATTTGCGCCTCATTTTATTGTAACATTCATGTCCTGGTTGTGTGTGCTGTATAGGATGAAATCTTTGACATGGTGAAGCCCAAAGATCCTTATAAGATCACTCTGCAGGACCTGGTGAACAGTGGTCAGGGAGATACAGTCTCCAGCATCCTCATCGACCTCAACGGCTTCTGGACATATGAAAACAGAGAAGTTCTGGTGACCAATGACAGTGAAAATGCCTCTGTTGACTTAGAGGACACATGAGATACTCGTTTGGAGATAATAAACCCTGGACAAGAAAAACAGCTACAGAAGATCATTTGCGTTCAAAAGTTTATTAACCAATATTAGATCAGAAAATGGCTTTTTCCTGCCTAAATCATATAAAAAGAGTAGTGCTTACCAGAAAGAGGAGTATCTGTACATAAATAAATTACAGTTTTTCCAAAGCAAAGTTGTAAGTAGGTTAAAGTTGTAAAGTCAGCGTTTCCCCACATAGAGAAGAACACAACACAGCCACACCAATGCAACTATCACACTAATAAATTCGGAAATATTCTGTTTTCCTCTTTTTCAAAGCTTTTATAGACAGCTGTCAGTCCATTATGTAATAATTAGGGCTCTACCAAAGTCATGGAAAATTGTGAACTGAGCCTTTTCTTGTGAATGAGACCAGTTGTGAAAATTCTTAAATGTTTTGTACATTAAGTTCTGGTTCTGCGTAGGTCTTATTTGACATTTTGGACTCTTAACTGTCTGAGCTGATATATTAGAGAAGGGGGCACTCAAGAGCTCCAAAACTGAACTAATTCACTCTTTTCCTGGGTTGAGAATCCCATGCCTCTCTGAAACATGATGCTACATCAGAGCTACTAGTGCATCTCCAAAAACTACAGCATGGCTCATATAAAGTTGATCATTTAATTCAGAAAGATAAAGTCATGTTTTATGTTCTTTACACACATTTGAAGCTTTTAATGTTGAACAGTAGAAATATGTCACTTTGTGTGTAATGAATATAAAACGATTGTTTACCTTTTTGAATGAAATTATGAACAAAAATGAACTTTTACATATTCTAATGTTTTGATGCATTGTAGCAGACTTGAGTTAACAACTCTTTACTGGACAAATCAAGTGATGCTAAGCTGTGGACAGTATGAATTAAACTGAGAAAGACGTTCAGGACCACAGTCATAATGTACAGTCTATAACATTAACAAGATGTATTAACGACTACTGTGAAATAGAAGCTATAAAATCGGTGAAATTTGAGATACTCAGTGCTAGAATTTTCCAGACATTCAGTACAGCCCAGAGAATGACTCACGTGAGCACGTCCACAAGCTGCACTGCTAATATAATCAGTAACATAAGGACAGGTTATGTCTAACAATCTCCTAGTACAGTCAGTCTTATCTGACCAGTGCTGTGGTGCACAAAAAAAAAAGATTCATGTCAACTTTAACCTCTGAACCATCTTATTGGTCCATTCATCAGTTAAAAGGCTTTGCTATGGCAGCCATAACACAACCAGTATAAATGCATGTGGTTTTGTACACTATGATTATCATGACCTCCCAGTTTTAGGCTACATACTTTGATATACAGTCATACATCAAAAACATTACAATATGATGAAGAAGTTCATTTTTGTTCATTAAAAAATCATTTTATATTCATTACAGTGACATTTCAAGTCTTTTTGTGTTTCAGTGTTGATCAGTTTGACATATCTCAGTAATGTGATGGTCAGTAGTAGTGTTGGCACTGTGGGCAGCTGCTGGGCATCTCCATAAAGCTTGTCAGCAGATGGAAGCATGAAGTGCTCTAAAATCTCCTGGTAGGTGTTGACTTTGGACTAAACACAGTGGACCAACAGCAGCAGCTCAAACCATCACAGACTGCAGAAACTGCACACTGGACTTCAGACAGCTTGGACTGTGTGTCTCTCAGACTCTAGAAGCTGATTTACAAATGAAATGTAAAAAGAGGACTTTGTACTGAGTCCAGTTCTGGTTCTGCTTAGTCCAGGTAAAACACTTCTGATGTTGTCTCTGGTTCAGGAGTGTTGATATTAGGAATGTGGCAGCTGTAGCTCTGAGAGATACACACTATTTATACTGTTTATAGTTATTTACTCACCATCACATATTATCATCATCTGAGCTGTCAGTCACACTGATCAGCATTAACACTGTAAATGTGTCACTTTATGTGTAATAAATATAAAATATGACTATTTACCTTTATGGATGAAGAACGTTTTCAAACTTCTGATTGTGATGTAAGACTGTATTAGTGATGCTCCAGTAAAGTCAGTGTAACCAGACAACTCGAAGGCAAAACAATCTGCAAGGCCACGAATGAGAGACAGCAGCAGAAGACTGAACACACTAAAGGAGAGGTCAGAGGTTAAATATGACGTCACATTGTTACATATGAGGAACCGGAGTCCTGTATGGAGACATGTAGATGATGGTGGAGGTTTAGGACGGGATCGGGGGAGGCACTTTGCTGGCGTCTGGAGCTGCGTGCGACTCCTGTTCTAAGTCAAAGGTCACATTCACAAAGGAGGCGGTTCCTTCCGGCTGTTCCACCGTCGGCGGCTGGTTCTCTGCTTTGATCTGCTCATCAAAGCGGCGCTGAGCTTCCTCAGACAGACGGTTCTCCTCTTCCTCCTCTTCATCCTGAGAACCAGAAGAATGAGTTAAACTGCAGTGAAGGTCATTACATCATTTCCTGTTGTTTGTTGTTAAAATCTTGCATCGCCTGTGTTTTATTTGAACCCGAGGTCCAGTTACAGTCAAAAACCATGAAAACGTTAAACTTTCATTTTATATTTATTACATAAAGTCACATTTTTTAAAATCTTTTCTGTGTTTTAGTGTTGATCAGTCTGATTTACAGCTCATCACAATCTCAGATTATCAGAAGATTTCATTTGGAGTTTTGAGTAAATGACTATTTCAAACATTATCAACATTAAAACAAACTAAATCTTTACCTCGTTAGGCCGGGATGTCATGTGACAGGGATTACTGTATAAATCTAAGCAAAAATGAACATCACCATATCCTGATGTTTTGATGTATGTCAACGTGACTCTTAAGCTAGAACCGTGGCTTTGCTAAATGGTCATTAGATCAGAACCGTGTGGTATCTGCAGGCTTCACAGCAGCTGTATTCTGACACATATTCAGGATTATCTTATTAGTAAATATTGTGCTGCTGGAAGAAACGTCTGCTGTTATTGAATTATAGGAGGAAATTGATGAAGCCATAAAAAAACATTCTTCTGAATGATGCTCAATAAAATCTCTACATAACGATCCGTCCCGTCTGTTAATTAACTTTGAGGACTGTGTGTAGTTTTATTGGTAAGAAAAACAATCATAATGTTCACTGTAAACAGCACAATCTTAACAGGTGAAAGGATCTGATATAAAGACATTTAAGGAGACGTATAAGATTATTTGGCTGAGAATACGAGAATAAGACTGTTCTGCTTAATTTAAAGAAAAATAACTTATCTGCCTCACCTGGTTGTTTAATGAGTCACTCATCACAAGATGTGTGATGTCTTCAGGAACGTTGTGATGAGATAAAAACATATTAAGCTGTTTATTTTTCACAACCCCTGCATCACATCTTTCTGAGAGACGTCACTGTGCACAATACACTTAAACTGAGTTCCTGTATTTTATTTCTGATGCTTGTGTGATGTTTAAACTGCTATGTTTACATTTTACTAGTTGCTCGAGTGTGATCTGGAGAATAAGATGTTATTGCGTATTTCAAGAAATGTTAGTACATAAACTTTGAGCTCGCTGGCAGATGTTTTTTTGTTTAACAGAAGAATTTAGACCTAGTTCTGAGTACATTTCTCTCCTTTTTGAGAATGACATGTTTGCAGTGTAGGAAATAAAAACAAATATGAAAACTGGCTGAGAAGTGATGTGGAGCTCGTACCTCCTTCTTCATGCGGTAATACTCGTCGATGGCGTACTGATATTTGGGTGAGGTGATGCCCAGAAGGGAGGCCATTTTTTCTCCAAGATAATCACAGACTGGAACACAAAACCAACAATCAGACTAAACAGCACTCGACTCTGATCTCTAATCAGCTCAAACACTAAACACCACTTAAGTCCTGTTGGGACTGGATTAGAGATTCAGGACGTCTGTGATGTCTCAGTGATGTTAAAATGACTACAGGAGGGAGTTTCTTATACTTATTATTGAATTATTCTCATTATTATTATACAGACGTGTGTGTGTTGTATTATCAGTGTGTTTACAGTAGTATTACAGTGTTGTAAGGGGCTCACAGTGATACAGTGACTGTAGCTTAATCAACCTCACTTTTACCATCAATTTCACTTTGTTTCTTCCACATAAAGCTCTATCAGGTATAGTCTGTGAATCCTCCCGTCACAGCCTGTCTTTGTTAATGTCTTCTACGTGCTCTATCATGTCTCCGCCCTCGTCTTCTCTAGTCAGTGTTCACCTGTTTCCTGTTTTCCAGTTTGGTTTAAATGTTCCTTCGTATGTCATTGTCCTGGTCAGTCATTGTATTATCACTGCCACATTACTTTCTGAGTTCATAGTAAAGAGTCTTGCTTTGTAATAAAGATCTGCCTCTACACCTAATACTGACTGACTGGCTTGTCTGTGTGTAATGTTCACTGCTCGTTTATTGTTTGGAATTATTTTCAGATTACTTTGGAAACTTCTCATATAACACCAGAGAGACATCAGCGCCCAACTCTGATACATCAGCTAACAGACACCTGAGCCTGCCAACATTGCATGGAAGTAGTGCTGGTGAGAGAGCGCCATCTACCCACCCAGACAGAGTATGACCAATTTTGCTCTCTCACGAACCAGCTGTCGATGACAAGCATCATGACGGGGATTCAAACTTGCGATGCTCTGTTTATAGTGTCAGTCTACTGAATCACCAATAAAATCTTTATTTAAACACAGATCTGTATCAGACAGCACTAAAGTGATCAGTCAGTGAGAGGAGGAGAAAAACACAGACCTGGTGGATCTGGATGGGAATAAAATCACAGAGGAGAAAAACTGACCCATATATACATAATGTGAACAGGGTGTTAGGCTGACTGAGAAGATCTGGGCTAAAACTGGCTGGATTAGATCTGGGCTGATCTCTGCCTTTACAAGAGAAAGGCTGTCGTTACCTGAGATTGTGGACGTGGCCACTCGCCACATGTGGAACCAAAAGTATGGACCCCAAGTCAGCTTGGACTAAAGCAGAAACAGACAGACAGTAAGAGCAGGGACATCAGTGACAGAAACAGGCTTCATACGAGACCACAGCTCACTAACTAACCGGATCTACTGCAGCCATGGTGCTCTTCTTCTCCTGCACTTCCTCTTCTTCCTCCTCCTCCTCCTCCTCATCTGTGCTGTACTCCTCCATCGTTTCACCACTAGCAAAGTAGATGGTCCTGCGGGGAACTTTCTGCTTCTTCCCAACATCTCCAAGCTCCACGTTCTCAAAGTCTTTCACCACATTAGAGCTCTAAACAAAACAGCATGGTTATCAATATATAATTATTAAAGAATAAATACTAATAATTAGGTCTAAATTTCATCATCAAAATATCAAATAATGTACCATGACATACTAACACCTGACTGCTGGTGTAAACACTGAAAGGTGAGTCTGTCTGTGCTGCTTACATATGATTTAATACATCTTTACAATGTGACTGAAGGATAGAGACCAAATCAAAATAATGAGACATAAATATCAGACTATTAGTCATTTATTTATTAAAGAAAATTATGTAATATTACAGTCTATGAGACTGAAGTGAGAAGCTTTACTTTAAGTATCTGCTGTAACAACGTCACAACTACAATAACTAAACATTTCTGATCATAGTGGATCAGTCCTGCACATCAGCATGGAGGAATCCATCACCTGCTCACTTCAGCTGCTTCTACAACATTTCTACTGGATTAAGATCAGGGTTTTGAATCCAAAACATCAGTTTTAATCTTCTTTAAACAGTCTTTAGTAGAACCATTTGTGTGTTTAGGGTCGTTGTCTTACTGCATGACCCAGCTTCTCTTGAGATTCAGTTCATAGACAGATGTCCTGACATTTTCCTTTAGAATTCTCTGATATTCAGAATTCATTGTTCCATCAATGATGACAAGCCGTCCTGGCCCAGATGCAGCAAAACAGGCCTAAACCATGACACTACCACCACCATGTTTCACAGATGAGGTTTTTATGCTGGGATGAAGGTTTTCCTTTCTCCAAACTCCTTAATTAAACCTAAAGATCTATTTTGGTCTCCTATGTTGTTCAGTCATCTTCTGACTTGTCCATGTGATCTTTAGTAAACTGCAGATGAGCAGTAATGTTCTATTTGGAGAGCAGTGGCTTTCTCCTTGCAACCCTGCCATGCACACCACTGTTGTTCAGTGTTCACACTTGACTGTCATCAACACCTGCTGATACTAAAGGTTCACATATGTTATAATGTAATAATGGATCATTTTCCTCCAATAAACAAAGACACAAATAAGTCTAATATTTGTGTCTCATTGATTTATCTACTTGTATGACTTGTATGATAATCTGGTTAAAAACGTAAAGGGTTCACAAACTTCAAAGCCTCACTGTATACACACACGTACTTAAATATAAATACAGAACATGATACAGACATAGATAGATACATTATTATGTTGACGTTTCATGTCTCAAGGCCCACATTAGTGCTGAGGCTGCTCTGGGATCCGTGTATGTTGAGTATCACAGTGATATTTGATCTTTGGAGGTAAGTAAAGGTTTACTGTAGTGATCAGTCCTCATTCTCACCTGACTAACACACCTGTACACGGAAGTAACGCTAATACTACACCTGCTCCTCCTCTCCACCAATCAAACGTCTACAAAAACTAATTATCAGCTGTTTAATCATCAATACTTATCATCACCTTCTCTGAGTCCATGTTCTGTCCTAAAGTGACCGTAATGTTGGTCAGATACAGAGACAGATCCGCCATCTCAGTTCAGCACAGCTACACCAGCGACGACTATCAAAATAAAAGCCTCCAGAGACAAAAAAAAAAAAAAACTAAGGACGAGGATTTTCAAAATAAAAGTCTCCAGAGACAAAAACGATGATTGAGGATTTTCAAAATAAAACACTAAATGAAGGACAACAAAAAAAATTCTATTACATTAAAATTTAATATAGTTTTATATCCTTTTATGGCTTCCATTGTTTTCTATTTACAAGTAAAGTTACACATTTGTAATATGTATAATAATAATAATAATAATAATAATAATAATATTAGTCACGTATATAACAAATATTTAATTTAGTTGTGTCGCGCCAAATGCACTCAACAGCCTTGCAGTTAATAACGTGAATAGAAACACAAGCACACACACACGCACACACGCACCGGATGTGACGTGAGGTTAATTGAAATCAAACAGTTGTGCATTTACCTGTACGCCTATTAAGCTGTCTGTATGTTTAGACGTGTTTATAGTGAAGAGAAGAGATGTTAAATGTTTATTGTGATTAAATCCGTTTAAATGCGGGTTTGTTTTGGTGCTGTGCGCTCCCTCTAGCGGCGTGTCCCGGTATGGCAAAAATAGGGGCACTCCGGACCGAACCATTAGAGGTAGAGGGGAGTTTAGCTGACTATTAACAATAAATACGAGGCAGAAAACCTATAAACGAAAGTATAATATGTACAGCGGTGACACAAACCTTAGAAAATACATCACAGCTTCTTGGTTGAACACAAAGTCCTATCACACAGGTGTGATCACACTCTGAGCTGATCGTGTCGCCCCCTATTGGCCCGTGTCGGTGGACTGTCCGGTAGTATTGAAGGCAGGGCAGCTGCGGGACGCTGTTTGTTTTGCTGGGGCAGATTTGGGGGTAGTTTTTAGGGCAGTTCGGCGGTGGAGAGCGGTCAGATTGACGTGTTGACCCGTTGTGGAGGCACACATGGCTCTGTGCGGTAGTGTCGGAGCCTCGGCGTTACCCAGCGAGCTGATAGTGCACATCTTCTCGTTCCTGCCCGACTCGGATAAGCTCCGGGCCTCGGCCGTGTGCTCGCGCTGGCGGGAGTGTCTGTTCTACCCATCGCTCTGGACCGGCCTCAAGCTGTATGCACGGACCGGTACCTCCGGCAGCGGCACCGCGAGGCTCGAGTTCCTCATGCGACGGTTCGGCAGCTTCGCCCGCGAGCTGCAGCTCGAGCTGGACGGTGCGGCCCAGAGTGGCCATACTGAGCCCGGACTGGAGGAACGCTGGAAGGAAGCGACCACTGCTTACCTGGACCAGGTGCTGTGCGTGCTGGGTCACCTGCGCAACAACAGGTGAGACCCTCTCTTAATTAGAGTGATGCTTCAGTAATGCACAATGGTGATGTCTAATACATTATAACACTAGTGCACAATGGTGATGATGTCTAATACATTATAACACTAGTGCACAATGGTGATGATGTCTAATACATTATAACACTAGTGCACAATGATGTGTAATACATTATAACACTAGTGCACAATGGTGGTGTCGTTTAATTACACATTAATACAGTGAAGCATGGTGCATAAACATTTTTGTATCAGTCTTGCATAATGATGGCGAACATTAAACATTTGTAAAGGTTTTAGTGCACTGGTGATACAGAACGGTAATGAGGTATAATAATAACTGATAATGCACAATGCTGGTGCACAGTAGTAATGTTTTTGTTGGGATAATGGACTGCAGTAATGGTGAACAGTAATGCTGCAGGAGCTCCAAAACAAATCCATTATCTATATAATGTCTGCCTCAGGTAAATGAAGCCAAGTTTCCTGTAGAACTTGTTGATGTACCGTGAGTGTGGCCTGTGTGGGTCCAATCATGTGTTTTTGATCCCTCGCTGACTGATTGTGTCTGTAAAATTAGTGCATATATAAAAGGTCAGTATAGCTGGGCTTATTTAGCTTTGTGTTTCTCAGGACATTTAACTATAAATCTTTTAAACTCCGAGCTTACAGTGTCCGTAACTGGGATGAATAGATGGATGGAGGGATAACAGTGGGTGGCTGTATGGGTGGGTAAATACAAATGGACGAGTTGATGGATGGATGTGTGGATTGGTTGGTAAATGAATGAATGGATTGCTTGATGGAGGCATAGTTGGAGCAAGAGAGGGAAGCCAGTTAGATGCACAGTAGAGGCAAAATGGAGGGACAGACGAGTGGACGGACGGGCGGAAGGAAGAGTGAGTGGACGGATGGACGGACGGATAGCCGAGTGTACGGACGGGAGAGTGAGTGGACGGACGGACGGACGGGAGAGTGAGTGGACGGACGGACGGACGGGAGAGTGAGTGGACGGACGGACGGACGGGAGAGTGGACGGACGATGGACGGATGGATAGCCGAGTGGACGGATGGATAGCCGAGTGGACGGGCGGGAGAGTGAGTGGACGGATGATGGACGGACGGGAGAGTGAGTGGACGGACGATGGATGGACGGATAGCTGAGTGGACGGACGGACGGACGGACGGACGGACGGACGGAAGAGTGAGTGGACGGACGGACGGACGGATAGCCGAGTGAGTGGACGGACGGACGGACGATGGACGGATAGCCGAGTGGACGGACGATGGACGGATAACCGAGTGGACGGACGGACGGATAGCCGAGTGGACGGGAGAGTGAGTGGACGGGAGAGTGAGTGGACGGGAGAGTGAGTGGACGGATAGCTGAGTGGACGGACGATGGATGGATAGCCGAGTGGACGGATAGAAGAGTGTGTGGAGGGTGGATGGATGGATAGCCGAGTGGACGGACGGACGATGGATGGATAGCCGAGTGGACGGATAGAAGAGTGTGTGGATGGATGGATGATGGATGGATAGCCGTGTGGATGGATGGATGGATAGCCGTGTGGATGGATGGATGGATAGCCGTGTGGATGGATGGATAGCCGAGTGGATGGACGGACGGACGGACGGAAGAGTGAGTGGACGGACGGAAGAGTGAGTGGACGGACGGAAGAGTGAGTGGACGGACGGACGGACGGACGGACGGAAGAGTGAGTGGACGGACGATGGACGGATAGCCGAGTGGACGGACGATGGACGGATAGCCGAGTGGACGGGAGAGTGAGTGGACGGGAGAGTGAGTGGACGGACGGACGGACGGATAGCTGAGTGGACGGACGATGGATGGATAGCCAAGTGGACGGATAGAAGAGTGTGTGGAGGGTGGATGGATGGATAGCCGAGTGGACGGACGGACGATGGATGGATAGCCGAGTGGACGGATAGAAGAGTGTGTGGATGGATGGATGATGGATGGATAGCCGTGTGGATGGATGGATGGATAGCCGTGTGGATGGATGGATGGATAGCCCCGTGGATGGATGGATGGATAGCCCCGTGGATGGATGGATGGATAGCCCCGTGGATGGATGGATGGATGGATAGCCCCGTGGATGGATGGATGGATGGATGGATAGCCCCGTGGATGGATGGATGGATGGATAGCCCCGTGGATGGATGGATGGATAGCCCCGTGGATGGATGGATGGTAGGTGCCCCGATAGGTAGGTAGGTAGGTAGGTGCCCCGATAGGTAGGTAGGTAGGTGCC
>BRDA01012677.1:66266-85064 GCA_036984385.1 Crenuchus spilurus | reverse complement strand
TGTTTTCCCAGAAGGATTTTGGCTTACTTACATACATTTTGGCAAACTGCAGTCTAGCTTTATGTCTCTGTGTCAGCAGTGGGGTCCTCCTGGGTCTCCTGCCATAGCATTTCATTTCATTCAAATGTCGATGGATAGTTCGAGCTGACACTGCTGCACCCTGCGCCTGCAGGACAGCTTGAATTTCTTTGGAACCTGATTGGGGCTGCTTATCCACCATCCGGACTATCCTGCGTTGCAACCTTTTATCAGTTTTTCTCCTCTGTCCATGTCCAGGGCGATTAGCTACAGTGCCATGGGTTGTAAACTTCTTGATTATGTTGCGCACCGTGGACAAAGGAACATCAAGATCTCTGGAGATGGACTTGTAACCTTGAGATTGTTGATATTTTTCCACAATTTTGGCTCTCAAGTCCTCAGACAGTTCTCTTTCTGTTCTCCATGCTTAGTGTGGCACACACACACACACACAATGCAAAGATTGAGTCAACTTCTCTCCTTTTTATCTGGTTTCAGGTGTGATTTTTAAATTGCCCACACCTGTTACTTAACACAGGTGAGTTTGAATGAGCATCACATGCTTGAAACAAAGTTATTTACCCTCAATTTTGAAAAGGTTCCAATATTTTTGTCCGGCCCATTTTTGGAGTTTTGTGTGAAATTGTCAAATTTGCCTTTTTTTTCCTGTTTTTTGTGTTGTTCCAATACACACAAAGGACATAAACATGTGTAATTGCAATAATTTTGTGGGAGAAATACTTCATTTTCTGGAAAAAATTCAGGGGTGCCAACACTTTCGGCTATGACTGTAATCTAATACTGTAATGTCGGTGGAGCTAAAATGGACAATGAGGTGGAGTTACAGGGTATGTGTACCTGCTGAAGGGGCCAGTGAGTGTAGCCTTAGACCTGATCTCAGATCGTCAGTCTTACTCTGAGATGTGAGATAAATATGGGTCACTATGTCTCCGTTAGACAGAGTGTGTTTACATTCAAGTCTGATTGATTTTTCTGATCTGTGTTCTGTTCAGGAATCTGCAGAAGCTGAGTCTGTATGGAGACACGTGCATTCTTCAGGACGATGGCTTTTTAGACAGCTCTTACCTCAGCCAGGTGGACCAGGGGGGCAAGAAAACGAAAGAGTGAGTGTTTATCATTGGCCTGGTGCTGCTTTATTATTTATCTTTATGCAGTTTATCATATCTAGAGCTTTACGAGCTGAACAGAGCTGGTGTCTCATCACAGATCATCACAGCAGAGTAGAATGAACATTATGAACCCTGCAGACATTACAGTTTAACTAATGAACAATAATGTGTTTATGATCATTACAGAACCTGCAACTCAAACCAGTGTGTCATTTTACAGTAGATGGTCTCTTTCAGGGCATAAAGCTTGTTTCCCTGTGTGTCCTGTGATATTTCTGACTTCACTTCATTTGGTCTTATGTGTCATTAACTTTTATATTAATATTCATAATCAATTAACAATAAACAGCCTGTTTTAGCATGAATTCATTAGGACATGTTAAATGTCTCTCTGTCTCTGTCTCACTCTCTCTGTCTCTCTCACTCTCTTTCTCTCTCACGCTCTCTTTCTCTCTCACTCTCAGGATTCAGAGTTTATTTGAGGAGCTCTTGTCTAACAGTAGACAGTTGAAGTGGCTCTCCTCTACGTTTATGCTGGGTTTGGTGACTCCGTGCTCTTTAGTGTCTCTCTCCAACCCGAGCGCTGAGACTCTGGAGCACCTGAGTCTGCTGGACGGTCAGCTGTCCACTCTGGTGTCCTCGGCTGAAATGCAGCGTCTGGTTCACCTGCGTTCGCTTTCCATTGATTTCTGTGACTTCTCCTCTGAAATGTGCCGCCTGCTGTCGGCCAGCGACCGCGCTCCTCTGCACAGGCTCTCTCTGCTGCTCAATGGCGCCACCCTGGAGGGCAAACCGCTGGAAGGCACGGCCACCGAGGACGACCTGAAGGTAATTGTGGGGAACTGAGAAGCCGGGAGAAACACAGAGACTGCACACAATAGCCTGAATAACAGTATGGTCAGTTGGTGGCGCTCTTACATTTTGTGATCCTGCATCGATTCTCAAATACACTTTATAATAAATAGCTTAAAGGTAAAGATTGGTGGCTCATGTGTTGCTTAAACCTGTAACCTCTAGAGTGCAGTGTTGTAATCTTAACTGCAGCCATTAGACTCTTCCACTTCAACAGAAACAAGGACAGATTTCCTCAAATTAATTTAAAGTCCATCCTATTGACATACTCCTAATAATGCCTAATGAAGTGTCTGGGTGTCCTCCGCAGGCTCTGGTGCGGCGCAGTTCTAACCTGCGGGTGTATCTGATGTCTCTGGACGTGTGCAGTGAGGACCTGCTGAGAGTGCTGAAGCCCAGTCTGCCTCTGGAGAGGATCCACCTGGACAGCTTCAGCACGGTGCTGACCGACGGTGTTCTGGAGCTCATTTCTCAGCAGTACCACAAAACACTCACGCACTTCGTCCTGGTGAGGGACGACGGGGGCTTTCCTGACCTCAGCGTCAACCGCAACGAGGATCCGCTGGTCCTGCTGGCTTGGAGATGTGTTCACCTCTCAGTTCTCATCATCCACGGTGAGCACAAGCCTACTGTTGCCCATTTGTATGTTCAGTCATATCAGAATATTATGACCACTTACCTATTCGTGGGTATAACAAGCCTTGGTTCACTCGATGCAGACCCCTGGCACTTTCCTCTTTGCTCCTGGTACATCGATGGCTCTGCACCATTCGAGTCGTCATTCTCTTGTGGCATCGGCATTATTCACATCACATCCTTAGTCCACGATGATGGTTTTGGAGTGGTCGTCATCTTCTGATATGACTGTGCATTTGACATTAACGGTGCAGTCATCAGTTCTGAAGATCGATTGTTGAA
This sequence comes from Crenuchus spilurus, assembly GCA_036984385.1. Classification (NCBI taxonomy): domain Eukaryota; kingdom Metazoa; phylum Chordata; class Actinopteri; order Characiformes; family Crenuchidae; genus Crenuchus; species Crenuchus spilurus. The sequence goes on along the minus strand of BRDA01012677.1, from coordinate 82,146 downwards.
CAGCAAAACAAACACACCCCTCCCTTCAGTGCTCCTTCCAAAGCTCCTCCCCAAGTGAAAAATGTCACTAATGTTACCGCAGCTGGTTGGTAAACTATTGCTACAGTCAAAGCTGCAGACCTGACCTTTTACCTTCACAAACAGCCCCCATATCCTGTTTCATGTATTTAAAGTCTTTATGAAGCTGATTCACTTCTTTTTCACCAGCTTCTTGTTCTAATTTTCTAAACTTTCACTTTCCACCTCTTCAGCATCGTCAGTGTGTCCACCTTAAAACATCTCCTCAACAATAACACGACTCTTGCCTCTCATCTGATCTAAGAACTTCTCCTCTCAGTTCTTTAGATCTTCTCCTATTTGGCTGTTTTTCAGCCTTTTCTCTTTCATGGATTCAACACGTAGCCCCTCCCCTTCCCCCTGTCCCGTGCACAAGCATGAATGCACAAAGTTGATTGGCTAGAATAGTGCTTTTTCTCGACAGAACCAAGGGGGTAGTCAGAATTTGTAAGTTAGTCAGACAGCTTAAACCCAACATTGAGGATTGTCCAATACTCCTGCTTCTCGAAACCCATTTGGGGGAGTGAATTACTGCTTACACATCCTGCTTTGTATCAACTTTTTTGGTTTTGAGCACATAGAGGAAGGACAGCTAGTGAACGATGAGGAGATCTTTGCTGAATTTATTATTAATAAATGTATTATTTTATTATTGTATAGTGTATTAAATTTAAATCACAAACTGCATGTTTAACTGTTCAACACAGTCTGTGATTAGCACCGTGATGATTGGTGCAATATAAGCTCCACCTTCACAGGACCCCCACAGAGTGGGTGGATCATTCTCAGTGACCCTGACATGGTGGTGGTGTGTTAGTGTGGAGCTCCTGATGTTTTAACCTCAGACCAATGAAGCACTAGAGGACCAACACAAACTGCTGAGCTGCTGTCTCTGACTTTACATCTACAAGGTCCAACATCTCCAGCAGCTCTAACACACCACCACCACCACGTCAGTGTCACCTGCTCTGTAGGGGGTCTCCTGTATGTCAGCCTTAACTGTCCTCTCGTGTCCTGCAGGTTATACTGTGTGGTCGCACAACCTGGTGGCCATCTCCCGCCTGCGCGGCTCCAACCTGAAAGTTCTGACCGTTTCTGAGGAGAGCATCGACTTCGACCCGGACCAGTCGGTGTTCATCGAGGGCGACCCGGTGCACAACCTGGTGAAGGAGGTCTCTCTCGGGCTCGGCCGTGTGTGGCGTCCCTCCATGGACAGCAGCGTCATCCCGAGCGACCCCACCCAGCACTTCCACCGAGACATGCTGAGCTTCAGCGAGGGAGTTTAGGGCCTCCTCACCTTCCCCACCCCTGTGCTTGATTATCTCTCACACAACAGGCCCTGTCTCATTTTACATACTCTCTCTTTCTTTTCAGCTTTCGTTTTCTCCTCCTTTCTTCTCGTAGTGTGAAATTAACCCTTTGTAAGTGCTGTGTTTAACCAGTATTAGCTCTATATTTATATCTCTCTATATATCCTGCTTCTGAATAGGACAGTAGAGTTGGGTATCGGTTTAGTAGCTAACAGAGGAGAAGAGGGGCTTTTTTACACAGCTTAGCTTAAACACTTGTACAGACTTTTCCGCTTCGTCTGTTTCTACGTCCTCTTATAGAGTGTGCAGTTACCTCAGAACCCTATCAGTTTCAGATCCAGCTTGGCTTTTACGGTGACACAATCTCACGTTTTGGTTGACCTATAGCGAGATGAGTCTTCCAGCCAAGAGAACGGGCTGATAGATGTTTAGTTACACCCCTGCAGCCTTCCTATCTGTTCCTAATTGTTATTTGAAGACGGTGATGTTGACGTTGTCGTTATTGTCGTTGATGTCGATGAAGAAGAAGACAGTGGTGTCGTTCGGGACGAAGGTCCCGCTGGTTTTTCCTCGACCTGGAAGTGGACTGCTGGTGAAACCGATTAGCTTGACTGACACTGAAGCCCCGCGTGCGGCCTTTAGCACAATATCTGGGCTAAGCTAACGGGGCTTTGTCGATCATGTCCGCTCTGTCTGTCTCAGGTAGGCACAAACACCATGACCGTGAGGATGAGTGAGAACAATCAGCTTTTCTCTCAAAGGAACGGCTCGATCTACAATGCTAATGTTGGTAAAACAGGAAGGAGAGCGAGTTGGTAGTGCTGATGTTCGCTTAGCATGCCGTCTGAAATCGTGCTGGTGACGAATCGCATCATTTCCACGAGCCGGCTGTCGTTTACGTGGTCTGAACATTTCACAAAGAATGGACCAAGTGCTCCAGAATGTCTTTACATTCACTTACGTTAGAGGTGGAGACGGTTTTGTCTTCTCCTGTAAAGGCGGCACGGAGACGATCCTCAGCTTTGAAACGATGCCTTCAGTTAATTTTCAGCCACATTAGCATGTCTGGTCCTGCGGTTCCTTTAATCCGTCTCTCTTAAGTCACAGTTGCCTTGGAACTGCCCTCGTTTCTCATGGTTTTGGATACGGATGGTTGACGTTCCATGTTCTTTAAAGACCAGCAGTCATTCAGTGCACAGATCTGATCTGGCGAGTGATGCTCAGTGTTTTAAGGTGATGCGAGATCTCAGTATTTCATCTGCAGAGTGTTAGGACGAGGTTCTCCTCCCGTGTCTGTCACATCTCAGGATTCCTACCTTTCCGGTACTTTTCCAGTGAAGGCTTTCGTTCAGGGCTCGAGTTGAGGTGGGGAGACGATAGGTCCGGGACCCCCGTAAGTGAAGCACCAGCACCCCTCGGCTTCACCATAAGGGACCTTCATAACCCACCCAGCTCGAGCCCTGCTCTCGTCCAAGCTGTTTGTTCAGAGCGGGACGGACGTGACGGTGTTTTATTTTCATTTTCAGAGAAAAAGCTCTTCCAAAAGAATGCGCTTGGTTTTATCTTTCTCTCTCTCTCTTTCTCTCTCTCTTGTCAGAGGTAGCTGGTAGTGTAGAGGGGGAAGCTGAGGTTGTCTGCTTTAGGAAGGTGAATGTTGGACTTTTTAAAAGCGAGATTGGAGGCGTGTCTGACTCTCGTGCTCTGTGCAGTAGTGATGTGACTGAAGGATGGTGTGATGAAGTCTCCTCGTGGTTTTTCTTCTGGAAGGGTTGATATGCTGCTGAACTTGCTGAGTTAGCCGAGCTGTCAAACTGTCCTCCTTAAAAACCTATTTGTGTTTCAGCTGCAGTGACTCTCCGTCTGCTGCCTGTGTGATGGAGGGATCCAGTGAGCAGAGAGTTTATTAAAGGAATAGCTCAGAAGTCTGCGATGGGGGTCGACCGATCTGTTTGTCCTGGACTGATACTGATTATTTGTAATCAGTAAAACTGATCATAAATGTGATATTTGTATCAATCAAAACTATTGATACAGCACTTATAAGTCAGTGCTTTATGTGTGATCGGCAGGTGATATAAACAATAAAAATGGGACATCAGGTCAGAATTAAGATAGTTTATCATCTCACTGCTAAAATGAGGATAAAATCAGCTCAGAGCTGATAATCGGTCGACCGCTGATGTGCACAGTGTTCTGATCCGTCAGAGCCGTTCAGCTTGTTTAGTTTTGCACTAGTTTTGCTAACAGATGCTGACTTTGGGTGACTATTACTGCGTCAGTACACGTCTGCTGAGCTGTTCCTTTAACGTGAAGGTTTGTCAGCCGAAAAAATGAAGTGAAAGCAATCAGCCAATGAGATCCGAGCGTTTTAGAGCCTGCATGTACGGTGCCTCTGTAGGTGAGCTTAAATCTGCATGAGAAATAAAGAGGACAGCTTACTCAGATTAAAATGCATGCCAACAGTGGGATTCTGACGTGTCGATTTGAGGAAAAAGTCCCATTTCTATTTTTAGTACCACACCAAAAAGGATCTAGATGAGATTGTTCTATATTTGGAAGCTGAATATTGTAGTTTAGGGGTTTTTTGTTGAATGAGGGTGAGGAGCGTGGTCGATATGTAAACTGCTAATGCGTTCATGCTGTGCCTAAACCCAGAATAGCTTTCATCCACAAAACAGCGTCTGACTGAGTCACGTCTAGTGTAGCGATAAGACAGGTGTTACTATGACAGCATATTTAAAGCATCAGTGTATCGTTTCTTTTATTTTCCTGATTTATTATTGTTCTATTTTTCTGGGGTTTGTGTACTCGTGTGTGTGTGTGTGTGTGTGTGTATGCGTGCGTGTGTGTGTTTTTTGGTAAAGTTTAAAAAGTGCATACGTCAGAGAAGGAGGTGTGAGTCGTACCACTTTCTCAGCAGTGAACAGGAAACAGCCTTTCTCAGGGTTTCGTCAGTTTGGTGGAGAAGACCAATAGCTCAGGCCTCTCGGCATACACCTCTGAGGTCACATCGTCATGGTGCGATACGCCCGTGTAAGGAAGTCCAGGTCACTTGTATCACTATGGGAAAACTGACACGCGCTCATGTGGACATTGCTACGTGCATATGCAAATGATATGCAAATCACAGAAGTGCCAGATATGTAAACACATGAACGTACGGTGCACCGTAACATCTGAATCAACACCGTCACCTCACGGATACCCCCCACAAAGCAGGAAGCTACGCTGGTTAAGTAGCTTTTGCAGTTTAAGGCCACTCTGTATGCTGGCCACTTTATTAGGTACACATAGCTTAGATGGTGGTGGTGTATTAAACAGTGTTTACTCTATTAGACACACCTACCTTGTTGCTCAGTTGGTCCTCTAGTCCTTCATTGGTGAAATATCTCGCATACCACCACCACGTCAGTGTGCCTGAGAATGATCCACCAGCTCTGTTGAGGTCCTGTTCATTGCAGGAAGATGGAAGAAGGCTAAAAAAGTGAAGCAGATGGGCTACAGTCCGTAATTGTACTACTGCGTGTACCTAGTGTTAGGTCAGTGGAGCTACAATGAGTGCACCTCCGTGTACCTAAAGAAGTGGCCAGTGAGTGTGTTAGTAAATGTTAGCATTTTAACTACTTAAATGTGCACAAGATCAGATGTTTCCGCTCTTTAGACCTGGACGTCCTTACACAGACGGCGCTCGTCCTCTGAGGTCTATGAAATGTTTCCATACGAGAAATCTTCAAACCAAGTCACTGGAATTTCGCTTCTGTCAGCACGTCTTGTGTCAGCTGCCAAAGATCACGGTGATTCAACCTTAACGAAAGTGCCCGCATGCTGGCAGAGGGCGGGGCCCGATGGCGGATCGGCCCCTAGGCGTACTACTCTTACTACAGCCACCAGTAGATGTGAAATGGGTTCAGAGGTGGAGGTTTTTGGCCGCTTTCGTGCTCCACAGCTGCGCTGTGGCTATTATTTTTGGTCAACACCAGTAGATCTCTCTTATAAACGCACCTGTTTCACTGTGAAGAGTGAATGTAATTTAAAAAACTATTGAAAAAAATCAAGGTTGGGTTCTATCAGACCTACTACTAAGCTGCTATGAGACGTGTAAGGAACATTCCACTGGGGAGATACAAACAAACTCAAATGGCCAAATGTCTGCATGAAATGACTTTATTTTTTTACTCTTTTATTCTTTTCTCGGGCGGGGGGTGGGTTGGGGGGCGTATCGGTTGAGGCGGGATCATGAAATCAAGCCGGACTGGTCAGTAATCGTACGATTGTGCCTCCCTTTGAGTATAACCTACAGACGGGAGATTATTTTTTAGTTCCGGAGTCGGACCAGTCGATTGGATCCCAAACTTAATGGTTTTTTTTCTTCTTTTACGTTTCGGAGATGTTTATATGCATTCGCAATCCAGATCTCTCTCTCGTAGTTTTAAGGAGAAAGCTGTAAGTGCGGCGGGCTGCTCAGCAGCCTGAGACATCTCAGAAAGCTGGAAAAATCAAAACCGTGGCCTGTTACAAGCTCGGTGAGCTCTCGTAGTTGCTTTTACTGCTCAATGACCTCACGCCAGCCGCAAGAGGGGAAAACCTGTATGTGTGTGTATGTAGAGACGTATTGGAGATTGACTGATACAGGATTGTCACTGGCTGATATATAACACCGATATCCTGTTGGAATGAGGTGAATGATAAACTTGTACTTTCATATCTTCATCTGCCTGTAGAGTAGTGACACTGACAAACATTGTTCTACAGCAGCTACACTGATGACTGCCTGTAGATGTGCCTGTAAATGTGACATTGTTTGTTTATCAGGAAAAAATCAGCCCAATTAATCAGCCAAACGATGAATCAGTCTATCGCTAATAAATAAATAAATAAATATATATATATATATAAAGCTTGTGACCTCAGCGAAAGTGGAGTCACAACGAGTTTATTTTTGGTTACGTCTTAAATCTAAGTCACTTTAAAGGTCCACTGAAGGTGAGACACCAAGCTGGACACGGACCTCCTGGTTTCTTGCTCTTGACGGCTGGCTCGCATTACAACACAGTCCAAAACTATGCAAGTGGAATGCATATGATCCAGAGGCTCTTAACTACTATTTTCTTTTGTTTTATTTTTTTTTCTTTTCAGTTCCTGTCACTCATAAATGGAAATGACTTAACTTGCAATTATACTTGGCCTTATTATGATTATTATATTATTATTATTATTATGATTATTATTATTTTACGATCTTGATTCTTCGGAAGCCAACTCAGTTTCGGGGCGACCGTGGGTACAGACATGGTCTCTATGAGACTGGCCAGCAGGCCCCAGTTCTAAGTGGTACGAATGTTGTGCATTTGTTTAAAATCAGGACAGTCTGCAATAAAGAAGTGGCCATCACGGGGCACAAGCAGTGCTAAGACCAGGCTGCTGACCTTATAAACGTTAACGGCGAGTAAAATCCGATAACTTACAGTGCATACGGGCGTATATATATCAACATATGTACCTCTATGCCACACATGTCCGGGTTCTATTTATGAACATGGAGAAAATATATTTAAAAAAGAGTTTATAAGCGTTGTTGTTTTTGCAAAAATGGTTTTACCATCTTAAATGTTTAATATTTGGGCAGGTGTGTTCTGTCTACTTTTTGTCTCCAGTGAGCACATAGCATTGGGTTTTATATGTACATCTACAAACAGGAAAGTCCTCTGGCACAGGTGTGAACATGCCAGGTGGGGAGAGATTTTATTGATTTAGAAAAGTGATCTGAGGTTCCACCATAAAGAAGAAGAAAAAAAGAAACCTATGAAAATATAAACCTAACTGACGTGTTGGATAAACCAGCCTGAATGTTGATTTGAATCAATGTTGAATGAATGCATTTTCTTTTAATCGGTAAATAAAAGCATAAAAAAAAAGGAAGCTTCTGCGTGGTTTAATAAACATCATTATACTCTTTCAAGTGATGCTGATGGTAACCAGACGTCATAAAAACACATTCCCTTTTTTATTTACTCTCTGAACCCACCTGAAAGCCTTCTGAGTGTTCATGATGGTGCCAAGTCTGAAAATCAGCTCTTTGGGGACTATTTTGCCTGCATGTATCAGTCCATCGTGACTGGATGTCTAAAAACCTCTCAAAACTCAACCATCGGATTGAACTTTATGAGGGAGCTTTTAGCTTTTAAAGACTTCAGATGTCTGGTTACCATCAAAACCACAGAGTTGACCAAACCATCCCAGAGTGACTGTTTTACATCTGAACTCTGATAATAATCAGTCGATTCCCCTTAAAAATGAACCAATCAGTTTATTTTGGCAGAAATGTGCATTTTTATTCAATATTAGCATTTAGGCCATTTAAAATGGAGAACAGTCCACTATAAGGCATACACTAGTGCATCCATACATGTTATTTTTATATTCATTATACAAAAAGTGACATTTTTAAGCCTTTTTTTGTTTTAATGTTGATCAATATGACAAATCCAGTGTCTCATTATTTCAAGCAGTATCAACATTAAAACAAAACACTGTCACTGTTTTTTTTTTTTAAATAAAACTTTCACAATGTTCTGATGTGGCACTGTATAACAAACCACTTGGACGGTTAGGCAGACTCACACTTTCATTTGTGTTTCTCTAATAAGACTTCAAACAGAGAGTGGTGTTAGCTAAGGCCTGTGTGTATACACGTCTATTCACAATATAGCATTAATGCATCTGTGTATACACGTCACCAGTCTCCAGCAATTACTTTTTTTTTTTTAAAAAGCATCACATTAAATATGACTAATAAACACAAGCTCTTAAGTTAAGTCCTGCTCCTATGTGATCATTATGTACACTTTTATCCAGAAGCAGATGGTACCTGACTGTACCAAACGCACAAACTATTTATATCATATCAGCCAGTGGCACAGCTCATCTCCACTTTCCCTACTAACACTGAAACGTGACCACATGAGGAAGAGAGATGGTCACATGACCTCCAAGGCTGCGCTTCAGAGGAAACAGCCTTTGGGTACAACAACAGGAAGTCGCTCACAATATGAACTGAGACTACAGACGGGCCATGTGAAGCATTATTGGGCTAAATCAAGTCCTGATTCACTTTCATGTTTCTAGACAACTGGCTTTTAGAGATTAGAAAGTGGAGAGGACCTGACAGAGAGCAGTAAACCACTTAATTTATTTTTGTTTTAATCCTCCTTAATTATAATGAATACAAATAAGGCGTTGATACACCACCTTTAAAACATCCTTCATTCTAAGCTTAAATAAACGGTTAACCAAAAACGTACTCTCCAACACACGTCTGGTTTGTATTTAGTAGTCGGGGTGTAATAATACATGACTACACTATCATATTAACGTTTACTGATATTCTCATAAACGTAGTACTGAGTTGTAATGAACAGTTTATGAGTAAAGATCAGTGGTGTTTAAACCCCTGACCACAAAATGGCAGTGTTGTAATCTTCAGCCATTAGACTCAAGCTGAGAATTGTGAATTGCTTACTGAAATTACATTTAAATAATCACAATATACTATATCGTAACTCCTGTATCATACATATCATATCAACAGCTCTAATCAGCAGGTATTTAGCTTTAAACTGGAGTTATGATGCTAATATAGCATGTAATGGATGTCTATGCAAGTCAATTTTTGGTGAACTATTCTTTAAGCCTGTGTTTGTGAAGCTGGCCCTGGTACAGACAAATTAGATAACCTGTTGTGAGGATGTCTTCAAGTATCACATTATAATCTTGTTTACAGTGTTGTCCGTCCTGAGGTCAGATGACATCGTGTGGAGAGGGAGGCTGTTCTGGTGGCTGTTCGCTGCCCGGTGGCGAGGGTCTGGGAGGGGGTCCGAATTGAAAGTTTTCAGGTGGTGGGGGTCTAAGAGGAGGTCCTGGGGGAAAGCCATCAGGCGGTTGGGGTCTAAGAGGATGTCCGGGGAAAAAGGCGTCTGGTGGAGGTCTCAGAGGTGGGTATGCCATGGGGTGAGGCAGTGGAGGTCTGGGAAACATTCCAGGAGGTGGTGGTCCTCGCACTGCACAAAAGAATGACATTAACTTAAGTTACTGTAAAAGTTACATAAAAGCTGAGCAAGCAAACATACTTTAAAATATATGACTTATATATTCATATACTACACAAATTACACAGCAGGGGTCGACCGATATGCACTTTTCAGGACTGATCCTGATATCGATTAAGAACAGCAAGATATTAGGAACGATATTCATTTATCATAAATGTGATCTTTTGTGTGATGCTGCTCTTACAGTTTACATTAAATGAACATACAGGGGTTGGACAATGAAACTAAAGCACCTGGTTTTAGACCACAATAATTTATTAGTATGGTGTCGGGTCACAGATATATCTATATACATAGATATATATACACCCATAATGTGTGCATTGCAATATTTTGAGCAAAACTGTGCTCTTACTCTGCTAACTGAACCTTCACTCTCTGCTCTTACTGGTGCAATTAATGAAGATTGGCCACCAGACTGGTCCAATTTAGCCATGAAACCTCCCACATTAAAATGACAGGTGTTTCAGTTTCATTGTCCAACCCCTGTAGTTTAACATTACAATATAAAAATAAAGAGCTTTGAGCTTTAGGCAGATCTACCTATGAATCTAGCCGTCAGTCAAATGTACTAGCCCCACCCATTTAGCAAACTTTACAGTTATAAAGGCGTTGTCTGACATTTATCCTTCCTGACGTTTTACATCTTCCTGACATTTATAGAGAATATCAGTACTTACTGCTTAGCGGGGGGCCGCCGGGTCCTCGAGGAGGGAAGAAGTCTGGGGGTCCGTATGGGATTCGGCGGGGGAAGTGAGCATCTCTGGGGTCCATGGGTGGAGGCAGTCCCATCGGTGGGCCTGGAGGAGGACCCATCCTCATATCAGCATCAGGGGGCGCTCTCACATCCCCGGGCATTGAGTGCACACTCTGAACAAAGTCAATGTATAGTGTTACCACAGCTACTGTGTAAGGACTGGTCAGTAAAATTACAACATAAACAAATGATCCTTTCTTCTGAACCATAGACTGTATATAACTGGACTGGACATTATGTCTCTGTTTTGAAGCCAAAAAATGGCCGAAATAGACGCCGCCATATTGCTTGCACGTTAAATGCTAATTGCAACCAGAGTATGCGCTGTAGAGATGGAAGGCAAGGAAGCGCTACTGACAGAACTCCACCCCCTCTGTTAGGGTGACGCCCTTTTGTGTGTCTGTTACTGCTGAACAATACATTACTTCTCTTCAAAAAGTGATTAAATCTTAATGGAGTCACAAAATGTAATATAAGCCAAGCTGTGTTTCTAAAGTCATGAGGAGAATGTCTGTGACAAACAGAATAAGCTGCCAATCACTTCAATCAAGCTGTCAATCACCTCATCACCACACCCCTTTAAATATCCCCAAATAACTTGTAAAAAACAAATTTATCATAATGAAAAGTACTGGGGGATTCATTAGTAGGTACAGCTTAATGTGGAATAAACACAAGTTTGTTGTAGCTCCCATTCAATAACATGGCTGTGGGTGTGGATTAAAACTGCACTGCAACCAGCCACTAGAGTGTATCAGAGATGTTTTGGCCTAATGACTGCTGTTGTGTTCAGTTCTCATATAGAGTCTATGGCTTGTAGACAGGCTGTGTTATGTAGAATAAACTGGACACTCATCCTGATTACGTCCAGCTCTGGTCCTCCCAGGATGATTAGAGTTGAAAGACTTGAAAGAAAAGGAAAACTGTAGGACTATCACTGCTGTCTGTCCAGACATTATTAGGGTGGTAGACCCTTCTCAGCACAGCAGCTACAATGATGGGAGTATGTGCTGTACTGGACAATGACTGCAGCAGATGGGCTGAAGAAATCTGGCATCTCAGCTAGATTTTTATATAATATCCTGATTATTTTACATAAGCACTATTATTTCATTAATCACACGTTTATTTTGCAACTGAATATGGATTTTTTGGTCCATTAAAGAAAGCAGAATTGAAACATGAAGATTTTTATGAAAATAAACATTGTAGCTGAGCTTTAAAGGTCAGAGGTCAGTAATGTTTGTTTATTTGTGCTTGAGTTTATATATAATTAATATATATTAATAGCTATAGTTATAATAACTAATGTATAATGTAATTACACTCTCAGGGATGTTATTCTGGCCACTTGTTCACTAAACAAAATCAGACAACTGAATGATTAGTCCTGATTATTTGTACAGCGATTCATCGTAACAGCCCTAATCTCAGACTATACTTATCTGACCCAAAGACTGGCCGGACTGGCCTACAGAACACTTTGTATAATTAATTCATTAAAACTAAACCACACTTACATCTCGACCATCAGTCTCTGCTGAGTTGTTTCCCAGAAACGATAAATCTGCAGAAAAGAAACAGAAAAAAAGGTCATAAAGTTCTGGCTGCAGCTGCAGTTCTGAGTTTATTCTTAAGGGCTGGCAGTAACAAAGCTCATTCATGCTATAAGCTCAACTCTGTCTAAGCAAGGCAGAGAGTCGGTGCTGAGAATCCAGCACTAAACTTAAATAATTTACTCATTATTACACAGCATGGCTATTAAATTACGTAATTAAATAGAATATGATTATATTCTTATATAGTATAAGGCTCAATAATGTTAATTATTTTGGTGCATTTTGACATGAATACTGTATAATGACTACATAATAATAAATGAGTCTATTGTTATTTAATGTATTGCAATTTATACCTCTATTGAGTAAACAGCTCTTTTGAAGATAAATCTGCATCATTATATATACACTGTTCAAAAAAATAAGGGGAACACTTAAACAACACAATGTAACTCCAAGTCAACCACACTTCTGTGAAACCAACCTGTCCAGTTAGGAAGCAACACTGTGAATCAATTTAACCTGCTGTTGTGCAAATGGAACAGACAACAGGTAGAAATGAGAGGCAATTAGCAAGACAACCCCTATACAGGAGTGGTTCTGCAGGTGGTGACCACAGACCTTTTCTCTGTTCTCATCCTTTCTGGCTGATGTTTTGGTCACTTTTGCATTCTGTCAGTTCTCTCATCATAGAAGTATGAGGCGATGTCTACAACCCACAGAAGTTGAACAGGTAGTGCAGCTCATCAGGATGTGTTATTTTAGTGTTCCCTTTATCTTTTCCAGCACCAATATTGAAACTTTGAGTGCTTGTAGATACCAATAGTATATTTTTTATTTAAAATGATAATTTCATTACTTAAAATGATAAAAGTCTATCTGCTCTGCTGCCCCACAGGAATAAATACAAACCTAACACCACATAACGAGCAGAACTGCTACTTTATGTTTTCTGAGTTGGTCTAACAATAGAGGGCACTCCTGAGTGAGTTTGAAATTGAAGTGTCCTTTTTATAGAGCTTTAGTGCAAAAATGATTCATTGTTTTTATCCAAACAAATAATCTCATTTTCTCAACACAGAACATTAAATATTCCAGCTCTATTTTTAAATTGATGTCTAAAACTGCAGGTTAAAATAGTTTATAAACAGCAACTACTTGTTTTGTAATATAGTCCCACATGTTTATCACTGACTAACACACACTAAAATTGTGAGAGCATTCAGATATTTAGTCCCTTTTCAGGCTGCACAGCACTAAAGGAACATGATGTAGGTTGAGATTTGTGCCACCAGAGGGCGCCCATCAGCAGGGCAGAAGCTGAGTGCTCAGCTGTGTTTGTTTGAGACTGAAGCATCATTAAAAATTAACACTAAAGATATGTCACATGAAGCAGAATCTTAATTTGCAGCTAAAATGGTCAGAAACAAGTTGAGGATAAACAAGAGGCATTCAGCTTTCATATCACTCCGCCCTTATGTGTGGAGCTTAGAGACAAAGAAAATCATGAAGCTCTGAATGTGAGGAGCTGCTGGTGGATCCAGAAAACAATTTAATGAATATTTGTAGCCATTTAGCCGCATTTGCGACATATGAGGGCGCCCTCTACTGTTAGTCAGTTAATGTTCATCATAACATAAGAAACAGGAAGTGTCTAGGCTCTTCCTAAACGGGCTCTGAATGGCTCAAATTCATTCTTTTTGTCTTCAGATATCCCATCTAGCATATTATGTTGACATCAACCCCCTGACACTTGGCATTAGATGATTTACATCACTGCTGGACACAAAAAACAGAACTCACCAGATTTGTCTCCAAAGTAGGCTTCAGGAGGAGGTGGGCGTGGGGCTGGGGGGCCCATGGGAAAGGGTCCTGGAGGGGGTCTCCTGTAAGGCATGCCTGGGTCTGGAGGAAGGGGACCTTTACACAAACATGAACATTCACATTTTAATAACAATTATAATAATCAGCGTTTATTAACATGGGACCACCTGCACAGCACTTCAAAATCAGCCTCGGAGACATGAGATGACTGTGATGCTCTACGACTCACGCCTACAAGCCATGCTGGTGTCTGGATGGTGTGAATGTGATGATGATGATGATGTTTGAAAATACAGTCATGCCACCTGCTGCGGCCCCGTGAAAGTCAAACTGACTGTAATTCTGTGGCTGATTTCAATAGAACAAAGCTGAATTTTCTGCCTTCAGTTCTTTAAATTGGACATAAAACAGAAGTTGAAATGCATCAGCTGAATCTAAACTACTCAAGGGTTTCATTCACTAACATTAAGTGTTGTGTTTGTAAGAACCTGTCGATCTAGTGCTTATCATGCTATGGGAGTTATGATATATCGAGATATTTTGTGATTATATTGTGATTTATTTAGGAAATCTATCAACGATGCGTCCTTACACTACTTGTTTCTGTTAAGAGTAGAAGTGGTTAATGGCTGATGATAGGTTACAACACTGCCATCTAGTGTTCATTAAAAAATTAGACTCAGCGGATTAAGGCGCTGACCCTACAGCTCAAGGATTGTTGGTTTGAATCCCGAGTCAGGCTGCAGCTGGAGCCCTGAGAGAGCTAAACTGGCTGTGCACTCGCTCCACTTGGGTAGATGGTGCCCTCTCCCCATCACTGCAGCTCTGATGCTGGCCGGCTCAGGTGTCCGTCAGCTGATGATGCCTCAGCTGCAGTTTGAATAGAGGCAGTGACTGACTTCACGTGTATCACAGGAGCCCTGTGCAAGTCTACACCCTAGAGTTTGGGCATTGGCCTAGTGAACGTGTGGGTTAATTCATCAACACTGGGCTAAAAAAAAAAATCATACTGTGTATGAGAATTGATCAGAATATCAATTCTTACACCTACTACATATGACATGATGTTAATTTTAAATTAAAAGTATTTATAAATCTGATTCATGACCAGATGTCTACTTATTACATTTCTCATCAAGTTAAACAAGATAATAACTAAATATGTGACTAAATGAATGTGTTTATACAGAGTTGTTTTCTTCAAGTGCTCATTAGGCTAAATGGGATTTTGTAAATCCTGTCAAACCAGTGCATATGTAGCACAGACATCTATTAAAGTGGTTCTATAACATTTATGACAAAGTCAAAACTGGTCAATATTCTGTTATAACAGTGGCTTTTATTCTCAGTCCTTAGGACATGTGTGCTCTCTCTGATTAAACTGCAGACAGTCAGGACCCCCGGACTGCGATGGGAGCCGGTGAGGTGACGACTGCTCTGCCTGTGGATTTTCCTGAATGAGCTGTTTGTATCACTTTCCACAAACCAAAGAGAAGAAAAGACTCGAACAAACGAGTTACCGCTCACTCACTCTTCACCGAGTCGGCCGTCTGAGTCAGCATTTCTGACTGACCCTCACATGACCTCCAGCTGTAAAAGCACCTACTCAACACCGATATGATCATCTTCATATCTGAGTCATGATATGATTCTGAGCCTTTTTAATACTGAAGGAGGCGACTGGAGACTCTTTTTAATAAGCTTTTACACAGTTATAATCTTTTCTAACATCATCATTTACAGAGACATGTGCTCTAAAATATGTCCTCTCTTTGGCCTCAAATTCTCAGAGGTGTTTAAACTGTTCAGGCTCTGCTGAAGGACGTTATGAGGACATCTCGCTTTCTCTCTCTGTCTCTGTGTGTGTGTGTGTGTGTGTCTCTCTGTGTGTGTGTCCGTGTGTGTCTCTCTGTGTGTGTGTGTCCGTGTGTGTCTCTCTGTGTGTGTGTGTCCGTGTGTGTCTCTCTGTGTGTGTGTCCGTGTGTGTCTCTCTGTGTGCGGGTCTCTCCCTCACTCTCTGTGCGGGTCTCTCCCTCACTCTCTGTGCGGGTCTCTCCCTCACTCTCTGTGCGGGTCTCTCCCTCACTCTCTGTGCGTGTGTGTGTCTCTCTGTGCGTGTGTGTGTCTCTCTGTGAGTGTGTGTCTCTCTCTGTGAGTGTGTGTCTCTCTCTGTGAGTGTGTGTGTCTCTCTCTCTCTCTGTGTGTGTCTCTCTCTCTCTCTGTGTGTGTCTCTCTCTCTCTCTGTGTGGGTCTCTCTCTCTCTCT
>BRDA01012677.1:36682-60204 GCA_036984385.1 Crenuchus spilurus | reverse complement strand
CTGTGAGGCAGGTAGGCAGAGGAGCAGCTGGAGGGTTCAGCAGCGATCTGAATGCTGTGAATAATTTCCGACAGTCTGTCAGAGAACCGATCTTCGAGAAGTCGGTTTTGGCAGTTGTGAGGCAGTCTGAGAATGAAGCCAAGAGTAACTGGTAGTTTGATAGGTCTGACATGATACGTTTTTTTTGCCACTTCCTTTCGGCAGCCCGGAGTTTTAAGCGTAACCCCCTGAGGGATTTATTTTTAAGCCATGGCTGTGGCTTGTTAGTCCGGATAGTTTGTGATGTCATTGGACAGAATCTGTCCAGACAAGAGCTCAGCATGGAGTAGAGTTCCATGTCCCAAAAGCACACAAAACATCCAATCAGATTTAAATGTTTTTATAATGTAAAAGCACACACATGCTGTAAAAGTGAACATATGATGGTCAAAATGAAGCTGATATACAACTATTTACAACAAAGAGCAGCTGTGAGCTTGTTCATGTCCACTTGGAGGCAGCGTTGCTGCATTATGTGGCTTCCTCACCCCTCCTGCCTCACTACTTTTAATGTGTAAATAAGATTTTTATATCAAATGTAAATGATCAGATCTCTGGTCTATCAACATCAAACTAACACTAGTGTAGAGTTCAGAGACACAACTTTGGACAGATGTTGATGATGATGATTAATGCGATTTTGTTTTTATGCTGTGACATCTAGAACCGGACACGTGATTTCATCACACTAGTGTGACTGGGGACTACAGAGGGTTAGAGTGATCACTTGTATGATAAGTCATAATTCTATGTACATGATCACTGTCCAAACTCTCTTTTATCTGTACCTTTAAGCCTGATTTATGTAAATGAGTTGTGTTCTGATTGGCTGTATTTTGCCTCTTTTGGCTGAAGTGGCCTCATTATGGATGGGTGGAGCTAAACTGCTGTGGGCTGTATAGACTGATAATAAAATGTGTTTCTAGTGACATCACAAATGTCAATGGAGTGGGGAGTGAATTTAATAGTGCTTACAAACTACAGAAATAATACAATAAAGCTATTAAAATGCAGTTTTTCATGATATGTGCTCTTTATAGAGTATTCTGGACTAGCTTAGCTTACTAAAGAATGGCCGTTAGTTAGGGTAATGTGGATTTTGTATGTGCAGTTTGTTATTAATAAGAATAATGCATTACAAAGCAATTTTGTGTAACCTGTGCAGTTTGAGCTCATTCTCCTGGTACATCTCGGTCATGATTTGTAGTTTCTGCTGCAGTTTCTGGATCTCTCCAGAGTACATGGAGCTCTCAGACTCCAGAGACTCTTTCTCCTTATGCAGCTGCTCGATCCCCTCTAAAACAACAAAAGCAGAGCTTTTATTTCCTCCTAAATATACGTGAATGCAAAACGGCCACCATAACCTTTAATTTCAAGGTCAATACTTTATTACCACGTCAGTCACTTGAATGTGAGGAAACACAATCAAATGTCCACATATTTAACACATTTACACATAAAATGTTAGCATTCTTATATAATAAGGACATTCTTCAAATACAATACACTGACCGATGCAGATGCCAAAAAATGCAGAGTGCAGGGCAGTTGAAGGTCAAAATATAATGCCAATATAATGTGGTGAAATATAAATATTAGAAACAAAATATATTTGCTGACTTATGACAAAAAGTTCATTCATGTCTTCATCAGAATGTAGCATGGTGATACTGACACTAGGGGGAGCTCTAACATTTTTGAAGGGTTAGTAACAACAAAACATCAAATCCCCAGTGAGCAAGCCAACGGTGACAGTGGCAAGGAAAAACTCCCTCAGGGCTGGAGGAAGACACCTTGGGAGGAACCTGACTCACATGAGGGACCCATCCTCCTCTGGTCTACTAATTATAAGTTATTGATAAATCACATAATCCTAAGATGCTGTTGTAGTGTTCAGGTGTTCTGCTATGGTGACAGTAATGAAACAGAAATTATGAAAGTAGCAGCCAGTAAAGTCCATATAAACTTGAATGTGTTCAGTTGAGTGATGATACTGACACTAGGGGGAGCTCTAACAGTGTTCTACAGCAGCTACACTGATAAGACCGTCTACAGATGTGCCCATAAATGACATTTTTTGTTCATCAGCCTTGTTAGTTGATTGCTTAAAAATAAACGGCCAATGTCAATTACGTAAAAATAACAATAATCAGCCCAATAAATTATGATTCAAACTTTTAATAAGGAAAAAGCAGTTTAAACAAATACTGTGCTGGGTGTGAAAAACACACACCATATTGGCATTATACATCAGATATTGGTTGTCCTGCACACTATACATCAGCATCAGCTGACTGAAAAACACATACTGTATCAGTCTAGTCACAAAATACAACATGCTGTGAGTTTTCACATTTTTCTACCACATTAACGATACAATTGTCATATCTTTGTTTAACATCATTGATCATTGTTATTAATAATCATTTTGAACTGCCAGAGAGTTTTCACATTGTGTAGATTACTGTCCTTTTTGTATCCTCAGCACAAAATAATGCAAAAAAGTACACATATAATCATTACTGATTTCACCAGAATATCTCCCTAACTTCCCCCAGCAGGCACAGCAGCGTCTTTGGGACTGAAAGATTACCGATTCGAGCACCAGAACCCACTGATCCACAGGTGCTGCAACAGGTTTGTGTCACTTCCCCCTAGTGTGTGTGGCGCTCATTTGTGTGTGTGTATGTGTGTAATCCCATAGGGGTGATTAATAAAGAGTGCTTCTTATCAGCACATCAACACAATGCTATTGTGCCAACGCGGTTGGTTCCACACACAATGCCACCAAACTTTGAGGGTTAGGGCTGGAACATGCTGCCACTGATGCAACGTCACTGGGCAGCTGAAGAGGACGCCAACAGCCAGTTCTGTTGCGTCACCAAACAGATGCCATCAGTGATGAGGAGAGTGAGGGTCATCTAACCAGCTCACAGAGAGCCAAGCAAATGATGCTCTATGTAGACTCCTGGGCAAGGATGGCATGTGGTATTGTCAGGGACTAAACCTGAGCTGACCTGAGGGCCATTGCTTACATGTTTGCCCCAATCATTAGCCAGTTAAATGACATTATTAAGAGTGAATTCCAAACAGTGTTTAGCCCCACCAAGCAGTGCTTAGATCAGTCTTCCTCTGCTGAACTGTAACTGTACCTTGTAGATCTTTTTTGGCTTTAATTTCATCTGCAAGTTTGGCAAACATTCGGTCTTTATCCTCCTCCATCGCTTTCAGGTCTGCACTCATCTGTGGAGAAAAACAGAATGTGTACACACCTGTATTATTCAGCACACACACACACACACACACACACACACACACACACACACACACACACACACACACACACACACACACACACACACACACAGCTGAACTGAAGTGTACCTTAGCTGCATAGATGAGCTTTTGCACTTTCTGCTTCTGATGAAAATCTGCAAAAACAAAACATAAAATAACTCAACACAGAACATGTGTGTGTTTAAAGGGGCAAACATAATAGAAAAATCACATATTTCTTCCTTCTTTGAAGCCTGATATTGTAAGTAAACATCATTAAAGAATCAGCACATACAGTTTTCTATTCAGCCTACAGCAGCTAAGCTCTGCCAGCTAATAATGAGGTGTTTCAACACAGGCCGCTTTTTGAGTGAGTTACATAGAGTATCAGAACACGAAAGAAAAAATATAAATACTTTAAAGTGAATTTCTAACAATTACACAAAGCTGAGTAAAATCAATCTAACACATTATCTTGTGTTGTGTGTGTGTTGGAGAAAGGCTCTATATGAATCAAACACATTTGCAGGGTTCAAAACAGCACTCAATGTTCATCCTATGCAGAAGCTTTATTCACAACTGCTGTAAATTATAACAGTTTTCATATAAAATATGTGACATTTGAGATAGTATGTCTCTAAAATTATTAGGACATTTTGTGTGAATGGGGTGCAGTCCCAGCAATAACAATACTGCGTGTTGAATATCTCAGTGTAACTTATATGTTGTGTATTTTTTAATGGCTCAGACATGTCTCAGATTTTAAGAAGAACATTTTTTATAATCAGTATTTAATCCTGAGATAAACACAGTCATACCTAAAGGACCTCCATTCTCTGATCTAGCGGTACCACTGCTGCCGTCCACACTACTCTCTTCCTCCGAGTCCCAGTCTTTCATCTTCAACAGACAGTCTGTTAATGACTGAGAGAAGAAAGAAAGAGAAGACAGTGAGTGAGTGAGTGAGCGAGTGTGAGGAGAGAGAGAGAGACAGAGAGAGACAGAGAGAGAGCGACAGACAGACCGACCGAGAGAAGGAGAGAGAGACAGACAGACAGAGACAGAGAGAGACAGACAGAGACAGACAGACAGAGAGAGAGAGTGAGTGAGTGAGAAAAGGAGAGAGAGAGAGCGTGAGAGAGAGAGAGCAGCAAGTACGGTAATGTTGGGGGGGGAGAGAGAGAGAGAGAGAGAGAGAGAGAGATGCAGACAGTACCATCTCCATTAACATTTCTAAGTGAACACACTCGTTATACTGCAGGTGATACATTGTCTGATATACATAACAAAACTAAATGCCTGTTACTGGGCCCCACACTGAAATCATCACTGATTATTCTGATGATTTTTAGTTTGTACTTTTGGGAACTTTCCTTTTACTACAGCCCACAGCATCCTCTGCTGGCGAATCAACACTCCTTGTAATGACGGCTAAATGGCCATAGCATAGTGTGACTTTAAAATTATAATTCATCATATTATTTACACAAAGATGTTTACACCAATTGATCCCAAATGTTTTCTGCATTTCCTCCTTTTATAGTTAAGAATATTGTCTCTTTAGAAAGTCACTTAGAACATGTCTCTTTCATTTGCCCCCACAAAAGCTCTACAACTCCCCTAAGGGGAGTCTGAATGTTGTGTGAATACACAAGAAAAGGCTCATTTTCAGTTTATTTTCAGTTCCATATGAGTCCAGAACCAGTTAGGGGACAGATTGAGGTGCCATTCAAACCTTACAGAGCACGCTAGGCAATCCACAAAGAGTCTCATTCTCTCAATGGAAGACCATGTCAAAGTGGTTATTTCTACCTGTGATGGGACACCAGATATTGATTACTGTGTATTCTCTAAGACTGACTGAGCTCACTCTCTAATCACGTATGATATGCAAATAATCTAATAATTAAACATCACTTTGGTATCTCATGTCTTTCTTGGTGCTGCACTTTATTTTTGTTGTTTACCGTGATACGTTCATCTTTGTTGGTGCAATCCTCCACCATGCCGGCGTGTGACCTCTCACACATCCTAATCTCCTCCTGTAACTCACTCAGCCGCTCACCCCAACCCTCAGACTCCTGCACCAACTGCACACAGAGAAATATAATCAAATACTCAACAACAGGCAATAAAACAGTACTGCATAGAGAGGGCATTCAGACACTCAGATTCTATACTTTACCTCTATAACTAAATTCTATAAAGAGTTCTGTTTGGATTAAAGACATTAAATTAAAAAAGACATTTTAGTTAAGCTGGAAAAATGTCAAAATGTGTTTATTACATAAGAAATCAGTTATAACCTCCTAGGACTTGGCATGTCCACATATGTGGACATCACATTTTGGGTTGTTTAGACCACAAAAATAAATTTTGCCTGGTGTCCTCTTATTAGGCCATTTTACTGCCACCTTAAAAATCATCATGTAAAAAGATAATTCTTTGTTTTTACACTAATCATGTGCAATTCAGCCCAAATAGCAAAGAGAAAAAAAGAATGCATGCCATGTTCAGGTCTTAGGAGGATAAAGACAAGGATCAGTGTTTTTAGTTTGTAACCAGACTATCAACCTGATAATGAGTTGTGTTGGGGTATCAGAGTTCAGTCTCAAGACCATAAACCATTGGACTGCACTGGACTCGACATGGACTTGAAAACTGTTGTGGAGGCACACAAGTCTGATGAGTTTTTCTGAGGTTAATTAGAAACTGTACTTTTATTCTATCCTTATTTAATATCAGCAATCACTGTTTACATTATCTAATGTTACATTTTACAAAAGAAATATTCTCAAATATATTAATAATGTAGATCATGCATAAATAATGACAACGAAGTACACACTAATTACCATTTTTAACTTTTCTTCTTCAAATTAAAAAAAAATCTTAATCTCATCTGTGTACCGGACTCTGTCTTTACTAGAAATCAGCTCTAGCAGTTTTGACCACAACACTAGTATTAACTGCCATGATACTCCTCTTAATATCAGTATCAAATTAAAATTCTGGTATTGTGACGACCCTAGATATTAGAACATTGCTATGATTAGAAGTGTCTGAACACGTTTGTATTGTATGACTTTCTGACAGGAACACACCTGGGATTTGCTCTCTAGCAGCATTGTGTTCTCCTCTTTGGCCGCCTGCAGTTTCTTCTGTAGTCTCTCTGTGTTCATTTCATGGATTTTCAGTGTTGTTTTGTCCTGTAACACAGATATCAGTCAGGCGGTTTAATGTGTGATCAGGCTGATCTCCCGTCACTGACACTGTGCGGTGCGTATGCCATTCAGTCGTTACCTGTTCTAACTGTGACTTGCGTTCTTTAGCTTCGTCCTCCAGGTTCTTTAAAGTTTCTTCCAGTTCTGTAAGCTGGAAACAAACAACTGATTTTAAATTTTGCACTCTGCATCATTTTCTTCACATTATTTTATCCTTATTTAATAAACTGTATATAAACATGACTTGTACTTAAATCTATATAAAACACACTAATAGCCTTTGTGCTTGAAATATGCTACATAACTTAAATTGTCTCATTATATTACTATTATTATTCCCAAACTTACAATACATAAATATTCATATATCAGTATTGCCAGATATGTAGAAAAGAATATATTGAACTTTGCTGTCGGCCCAGAATTGTCATATCAGTGCATCCGTAAAAATAATAATGGCTGCGTTCATATTACAAGCCACGATGCTCCAATCAGATGTTTTGCTCAGATCTTGACGGTTCACATTAACAAATGTAAGTGAGCTGTATCTGTCTGTAATGTGAACCAATCTGTCCCCGAAACGGCTCGCCAGCGCACATTGATACGTGTATACACGTCACCTTCATTACCATCAACAAAGTCACAGAACCACATATGAAAGTGACTCAAACCTGATTAGAAAAGATGGGTTGTGACACGTCCACACAGCCCTGAAAAGATCAGATCTGAGCCACATTAAGACAAAAGACCAGATTTGAGTCACTTCAGCCTGGTAATGTGAACAGAGCCTAAATCTCTAAATAATAATAATAATGTTCATTAGTGCTGAATGTCTAAGTCCTGATGTGGTATTAAAACACAGTTCAGCAGCAGTTTAAGTAAGTAAGTAAGTAAAATTTATTTATAAAGCACTCTTAAAACAACTCACATTGACCAAAGTGCTGTACATCAAACCATAAAAAAAAAAAAAAAAATAATAATAATAATAATAATACTAAAAAATAAAAAATACAATTCACAAACGGAATAACAAAAATATTGAAGAGAACAGGAAAAAATAAATAAATTAATTAATTAATTAATTAATTAATTAATTAATTAATTAATCACTTCTCACTATTTAAAAGCCAGTTCATAAAAATAAGTTTTTAGGCGTGATTTAAAAACAGCAGCTGAAGGTGCTTGGCGAATATTAAGGGGCAGAGTGTTCCACAGCCTTGGAGCATAAACTGCAAAAGCACGATCTCCCTTAAGCTTCAAACGGGCCCTAGGAACACTTAACAAGTTCTGTGTGGCAGATCTCAAAGATCGCTGTGTGGTTGGAAAAGACAGCAGATCACTGATATAAGCCGGGGCTTGATCATTCAGTGCTTTAAAAACAAATTTTTTGTTTAACACTTAAAGCTGTAAGAAAGTGTAATGTGCAGGTATGTACATTACCTGCTCTTCTTGTTGTTTCCTAAACTGGCTCTGGTTCTCCAGCTCCTCCTGCATCCTCTTTAGATCACTTTTCATCTCAGCATTAGACTGTTCAAGCTTCTTAGACATTAGCTGAATGGAAAACGTGTATGAAGAGATATTAACAATGTTTAGGCCAAAACATCACATGCACAAACACACACAGAGGTGCAGAGTGAACCCACTATATTAATACAGATTAATCACATATTTGTATTATTTGACCTTTTCTTACCTCTAAATTTTCTCTCTCTGAGGCATGAGCTGAAACTCCTCCATTCTGTAATGCAGTATCCAGCTTCTCAAACTGGTGAAAATATATTTTTTAAAATATTATAACAATAATAAAAACATAAAAATGTGTCATATTTAAAGTGACAGTTATGACTGCATTAAAAAACTTCAGTGGATTTTACCCTAAAAATTTAGTCTTCCTTAAAGTGTGTGTGTTGCAGAGAAAATGCATTAAGTGTCAGATTTCCCTTATAAACCATTCAGTGTTACATAAAGTTAATCTGTCCTGACAAGTGATGAGTTGTCATTGAGAGAGTACAGATTTAACTGATATTTTTCCACAAATGTTAACGTACAGTTTCTTTTAAGTTGCTGAATTGAACATACAATATTAGTGTGCTATAACCTCTGTACAATATGACACAGTCAGTAAATAAAGTGTGTCTGTAGTAACTCGGATAGTTACAGCCATGTTTATGTAGTGAAGGTTCAGAGAGAGATAAAGTAATTTTGAGAGAAACCACACTTACTGTAATAAAACCCTCAGCTCAGTGTTTTCTCAGACTTAAGCTTAGTTTACACCACACGATTTTAGCCGTTTTTCAATCGCTGACAAAAAACCTCTGCTCAGAGGCAAACCTGGGATTACTCGGCACTCGCTTAGTTAAGTGGTGTGAACTGCAGAAAGATGCTCGCTGAGACAATGCAGAGTCACAGATGCCAAGCAAATGTTTGACATGTTGAATATCTTGAGCCAAGATCAGTAACTACCTACAACCAATGGGATTGCATAGAGAGAGAACCATGTGACCATTTACACAATCTCTCTGTTATTGTGACTACAGTGGTGAAATAATGTGATTGATCATATGAATGCATGATGACTATGATCAATGCAGTGGACAGCTGGCAACAGTATGTATGTAATATAAATGTAACTGCACTGCCAGCTCATAGCCAATGCACCAGCTGTAATGCCGGCAGGACTGCCAGTTCAAAAGCGGCATGCCAGCTGAACTGCTGGCCAGCAACCGGCACAAAATGATTCATCCCCTACCATCCAACTCGCTCTGCAAACAGACAGTCCCTGCTTGCCACGTGCCGTTATCCATCTTCTCATTCATATTTTTTCCCTTTTCTTCTTTCTGTTGTTGCTGCAAATTAGCGCAGAAATGACCTGCATCACTGTTTGCATCACGTGTATTTTGTGACCCTGTGTCGCCAACGAGTCATGTAGTGTGAAAGCAACAACAACTGAAAGACTTGTGGTAATGTGAACCTGGCATTAAGGGTAGAGTCTGACAGCTTTCATACAACACACTTAAGTAATGACCTTAGGTACGGAACCATCTTCCCTTAAGATTTATATGTAACAAATCCAATTAAGGATTTTTTGGAGCTGGGCCTTGGCTCTTTAAATTACACATTCACTCGACCCACCTTGTGTTTGCACTCACTCAGCGTCTCGAGCACTTTACACTTCTCCTCAAGAAGCTCTGCAACTTTCTGTCCCATTCTCCTCTCTTTACCTAGAACATGATGACAGAACCTGATGAGTAAATTCATCTGATGTATGCTGACTGGATAACCAATACAAGAAAGATCGTTAACGGTACCTCCAACTGTGCCAGATCTCTCAGTTTAGGAGTCTAGTTGACTGTACTGACTATTTCTGATTTTTATTTAGTGTTTCACTAAAGCATACAGTTACTATAAACAGTAGACTTTTTATTACTGTGCATCACTCACCTCAATCCCAAAAAACTAACTCATTTTTGCTTTCTTATTTGAACAACATAAACTACATCCATTCAACCTCTATTTTCACTGAGAAATACATTGAGACCCTCGTTTTCAATGCAGCAGAGTGTTTAGAACTCAACAGGATTGAAAAAGAAGTTAAAATGAAAGAATTGAAAGAAATAAAATAAAATAAAAATAAAAAAATGGAAAAACAATAAAAAACAAGATAATTAATAAGGATTTTAGAATAAAAAGTATAAATAGTGAAAAAGCCTAACAAAATAAATAAATATAAACAGTAAAATAATTCAGATAAAATAAAATGATTGGGGAAAAAATAAAAATCATTATAAGAGAATACTAGAATAAAACAAAGTAATTAACACAAAAAATAAAACCGTAACAAAAACATAAGCAGTCAAATAATTGTCAGCAATTCTGTATAAAAGCAGGAGTTATTATTATTATTATTATTAAAGCTGAGGTGGATTCATAGCTGACACTGCAGAACGTCTTTGCATTCAGGCCTCAGAGAAACTTGGAGAAAGTTGTTCGCAATGAAGAGTTCACCCTCACTAGCTAAACATGGCTAATTATAATATGTAATTATATGCATAAAGTTTAAATCTGCTCAACAACTGGCTTGACACAATGCAGCAGGTGCATTAATTTGTATAAAGTTGGAGTCTGAACGTTTTGGCGACGCATCTTTTAAGACAGCAAGCAGAGGCATCAACACACTGAAATGAAAAGGATACTTTAAGGTGAAGGTACAAGTGAACACAGTGTAAGAGGATCACTTACTTGCATACAGTCTGCTTTTAATCTGTAGAGCAGTAAAAACCAAATTAATTACACGATACAACATACAACAGTTTCTGTATGTATTTAAACTGTGTGTGGTCAATACCCTGAATTATTGATCTGATTAAACAAAGGTGATGTATAATAGGCCAGTGTGAGGTGTCAAATGTGTAAAATTAAGAATTACAGCAAAATTCATATACTGTATACTTTGTTTATTAAACTCAAATGATTAATACAACTAATCACATCACTTATTTTTAAATGATGTATATTTCAGTGAAACTAATGCATAAATAATGTCCAAGCTCTCGGATTAAAGCCCAACCTGCCTGCAGACACTTACAGAATGGATGAACCTGCAGCTGAAGAGGAGCACAGTGAATAATCCTAACAGCACAGTGATCACAACCACCTCCCATGGCAAGCCGTAAATATCTGGACCTGGACGAATATCATCAGGAAGTGATGACACAACCTAGGACAAAAAATCCACAGAGACATCCAATCAGTTTCTCTACAAAATGAGGAAGACAAAAACAAACTCTTCTGCAATAGCAAATTGTAAGTTTCAACAACATCTGATAACATAAACCTCTCCTTTTCTCATTCACAGTATTATGGTTATTTTTAAACAAGAACCTGTCAATACACCTGACTGTACAGGGGATATGATTAAATATACATACAAAATCTGAAACGTTTCATTTATCTAAACAGTCACAGTCCACTTCTGCAGAAACATTCTGTGACGTGTCCTTCCAAAAATGTAAGAATAAATAAAATTAACTTAAAACATTAATACTATCTCCAATATTACACCATCTACAATTTATATTCATCCCCATCAAACACCACCACCTGACTGTCAAATATTACACCATCTACACCTTATACTCAACGCCATCAACTCAGTAACTTAACATTAATGAAAGGCTAAAGAATTACAAACACAAACATCAACAGCTGAGTGCAGGTGCAGCCACAAGACAGAGGTTTCTAATAAAGTAGTTTATACAAGACATATCTCATCAGTAACAGATTAAAGCTCCTGAGATTATAAACAAACAGCAGACAAGTTAGTTAACAGTCCTTAGCTGTCACATTAGTTTACAGTAAAGACAGAGCTCAGCCTGTCTGGACAGAACAGCTCAGACATGACTGATGGTGTATAAAATAAAAGCGTAAGAAAGCACAGAAAGAGATTAATATAAAGCCCATCCTCAGTAAACATTCGTCTGAACTTCTAACCTGAACACAGTTAGCCGGTTAGCCTGTTAGCTCAAAGTAAACACATACATCTCTAATCTTTTCTACAGCCAAACTGTAGTAAATTCTCGCCGTTCCTCCGATGTCGTTGGCTTCCGTAACAGCAGACTCGCTCTTCAACTCGTCTGCCATCATTTCCAGCTGTTAAAGGTGTGTTAAAATCTGTTTAAATGCTTTATGTTTATTTGTCGGTGAAACTGAGCGCCCTCCATAGCGGCGAAGCACAGGGAACAGGGACGAGACCACGTTCACCTTCTTTGGGGGGAGTCCAATGTACTCCAAACCGAGAGAGGCTCGAAACGAAACACTATCCTGTTTTTTTTTTTTACTTTTTACTACTTTTCGATAATCTAAATGTACAATTGAAAATGTAAAACACAAATCACAAAGCGGCGTCAATGCGAACATAAATAATTCCGTGCACCCCTTCAACAAATATGGTTCAGTCCCCACGTCCCCAATTACAGAACGCCACAATATCAGAGTTCCACGTTTAAAGTGACAAACCTTAAATATTAAATGTGAATATGTTGTTGAAGTAATAATTTACGATTAAATTAGGTGTTATTCTTTCTTAAATGTGTTAAAGTAAGCTGTATTAGAATTCTTCACAATCAACTTTAAATAATTCACTATAAAACCTCTTCAAAGTGTCTATTAAAATATTTTTACACAAAAATATATTTCAGACTCACTTTCTGTTCTTTCTTCATGTCCATGACTGACCTCAACAAGTGACATGATAGGACATAAGCCTGACTAGGCTGCTGACATGTCAAAACCATAAACCTCCAGACTGGAGTCTCAGTGGGGTAAAGGAGTGGTTCACCCAAACATCATATTTTACCCAACTGTCGCATTTACCCCAGATCAACCAAGGCATGTTTAGAGTCCACATTCTGCTCATTTAGTTAAGAACTGGTGCTGTGTGTTGCTAACAAACATGAGAACATAATAGTCACCTAAATATCCTGGTTTTTATATTACCAACATTGGTTTTAATCTGCTCAAACTTCATCCAGATATTAGTGAAGTGTGGTGTACACTTTTAAAAAAGTGGTTCTTCAATGGTTCTTTAGTTCAAAAATGGTTCTATATAGAACCATGAAAACTCAGAGAACCCTGCTTGTGGATAAAGGGTTCTTTCCATGGTGAATGGGTTCTTCAGAATTATTAGGATTGTTCCATAAAGATTATTCTATAGAGAACCTTTTTGAAAATGGTTCTATGTAGCAGCCAAAAGTGTTCTGTTATTGTTATGATGTCAAGCCTGTTATAATAGAGGAATACGTTTTGGTGCTATATAGAACCATTTTCTGAAAGTTTCTGTATAGAACCTTCTACAGCACATTCCTCATCAATCCGAAGAACCCTTTCATCATGCAAATAACCCTTTGGTTTTTTCTGAGTGTGCAGGGTTCCATATATAACAATTTTCTTTACCCTTGCAGAACCATCTCTTTTAAGAGGACATGAGATGACTTACTATAAGTTATTAAAAATAACAAAAACTTGTACTGTCTGTCATGAGATGAAAAAGTCACTGGTGCTCCCCTGCCATCCATCACCCTGATGATAC
The DNA here is from genome assembly GCA_036984385.1 of Crenuchus spilurus. Taxonomy (NCBI): domain Eukaryota; kingdom Metazoa; phylum Chordata; class Actinopteri; order Characiformes; family Crenuchidae; genus Crenuchus; species Crenuchus spilurus. The sequence continues at coordinate 46,578 of BRDA01012677.1, read as the reverse complement.
ACAGCTGACCACCCATATCATCTAGTAGGGCCGCAGATACTCCATTACACTCATCCTAACACTGTACACCATCACTCATTCTCTTGTAGTTTTCACTACAATGTACATCTGTCTTTAATTATTATTTTTTAAATATTCTGTAATTATAAGGACACAACGTGTTCTCTTACTTATCCATGTACAGTCTGTTCATGTGTATACAGTTTACTGTATGTTGTGTATTGTAGATTGTATATAATACTATAGACACAGCAATGACTGGAAACAGGTTCTAACATACTTGGCTCATAAATCTGATTCTGATAAGTAGAGGTGGGTAATCCAGGTTCAGAAAGTAAAAATCCACCCCAAGATTTTGTTTCAACTGCCTTGTTGGTTCCACTGCAGATTTGCTGCAGCAGAGACACACATGAAGTTGGAGCAAAATCCTGGAATGGATTTTTACTTTCTGGACCTGGATTACCCACCTCTACTGATACAAGGATACAAGTCCTCCTCCTCTACTGATAAGCTACCTCTAGAGTTTTATTCAGATTTATAGTTTACAGTCATATTGTGTCATAAACTATATCCATAAGTCTGTGACACCTTCATTAATATCTGAATGTGCTTAAGTGAAATTTTGTTGATGTATTTTTGTAGACATGCCTGGGCTTTTTAGGTGACTAATGAGTTCTATTGTTAGTTAGCATTGTTAGCCTTAAAGCTCCAGTTCTAAAGAAGCAAAACATGGACTTCAAACATGTCCGAGTTGACACATGAGATAAGTGGGATAATATGCTAACATGATTTCTGGGTGAACCTTTCCTGTAAAGGAGCAGGTTTTTCTGCTCTTACCTCACATATGACGTCTTTCAGGTGTGCGCTGACTTTTAGGATATATGAAAAGGCGTCTGAGGTGACTTGGCCAACAAACACTGCATACTGGTACAGATCTCCTTCTGTGAAATGAAAAAAATATATAAATAACCAACATTTTATATTATATTAATACCCATAAAAAGACAGTGGAGCATAAGCTAATGCACGCTAAAATGTAATGTGGAAGTCCTCTTATCTCCAGATCTACATCATCTGTGAATGCTGGGTGTGTTCAGACAGATTCTCCAGATTCACTCTAAAACTTTATATATATATTTTTTTATTTAATGTAAAATATTAACGTTTTTTATATAATAAAAGTCTATTTGTTTTCTTTCAGTGCTGGTGATGACTGTGTGACAGAATTCACAATGACATTATTACAATATCCTATTTGGTGTCTGTAATATAGCACCAGAAGTATACAGACACTCATAGTGAGAGATAGCCTCTAACACACCTGATGGAGAACCTAGTATAGCTAGTATAGGTCAGGTTAACACTGTTAGCCAGGCTAAAGTGCAGCCTCCACATGGGGTGGTCAGTTTAACACACTGTTTGCCAGACTAAAGGGGTGGTCAGTTTAACACTGTTAGCTGCTTACACATGGAGAGGTCAGTTTTAACCTCATAACCTCCAGCATCTTTTTCTCACATTCAGGAATTCATTGTTTTTTTTCATTTGAAAGCTGATCTCTTCTTTCAACTAAACTTGTTGATTTCTGACTATTTTTGAGCTGCTAATGAAAGATTCTGCTTCAAATAAACCATGTGTGATATCTTCAGTTACAATAAGTGCTGAGTATTGATTTTTGCTTTCAATCCTTTACTATTCTTTAGACCCAAACAAATAAAATTGAGCACTCAGTTTCTGTCCTGATAAATGGTGCCCTCTGGTGGCACAAATCTCAATCTACATTATGATCCTTCAGTGCTGGGCAGCCTGAAATATTTTTTTCTGTTACTTTTTTTAGTGTTCAGCACTAAAGTAAACTACAAATCATTTAACGGAGCTGATTCAGTTTAATTTTTATACAATAAATAAATATGCCCAGTTGGATTCTTTTTATAGTTCATATGTATTTGGATGTAGACATTTTGATGCATTAACTATATTAATTATACTTATATATTATCATATTACATTATATTGACTTATTAGTTTTAATATTAATGTTTAAAGTTTTAATATTTAATATTCATGTTCAGTGTTTTGTGACAATTATCAGGTTACGCCATAATTATCACTATGATTAAAGTGCCAATAGAACAAAGTGATCAACAGTTTCACTTTGTAAGAATACAGTAACAAAACACAAAGATTTCAAAAAATGTTAGTTCAGGAGAACTTTAGTTACCATTCTTGGGTTCTTCAGGCTCCACCAACTCTTCTGTGCCTGAATTTGAATCTGATTGAGGTTCAGGTTTCTGACTCCAGTCAGACTTTGTTGTATCTCCATTGAGTGTCTGAACATCCTCCAGTAAGGGATTCCCATCTAAATCTTGTTCCTCAGAGACTATATCACTGATCAGGGGTTTCAAGTTATCCACAGTAGGTGTGTCCTGAATTTTCTGATCGTTTCTGCCGTCATGCTCAGAGTTTGACATTTCCTCCTTCAAACTGAAACATCCTTCATCAACACAACCAATCTCACTTAGATCTGTTGAGAGAGTTAAAAGAACAACTCAGGAATCAGATTTACATATTTTTCCTATTATCCCAAATGTAACCAATCAGCCAAGACATGTTTTGAGTCCAAATTTTCCTATTTTGGTTTAGAACTGGAGCTGTTTAAAAGTGTCACACTAATACTTAATAGTCACCTAAATAGCCCACACATTTCCATCAGAATTCATCACTAGATGATGATTATGTCCCTGCCCGGTCGCTGCACTCCTCCACCTAACGTCGCCTTGTTTTGCCTAAAATTCACACAAAGCAATCCAGACTGTTCTCCTCAGTAGTTCCCAGATGGTGGAACAAGCTGCCTACCGCCACTAGAGCAGAGGTGTCCCTCACTGGGTTCAAGAAACTCCTAAAATCCGAGCTCTTCAAAGAGCACCTGCTCTAGTGATCCCAAATACTCCCCATGAGTACTGATATGCACTCAGCATTCGATATCCAAATGTTAATTCTAGTATACTAGTACTAGTAAATACTAGTACAACTCTAATATTTTTCACATTTGTACTTTCCCACTATTGTAAGCGCTTTGGATAAAAGCGTCCGCTAAATGCAATGTAATGTAATGTAATGTAACTAGAGGTTCTGCGAAGCCATTCAAAGCTCATCCTGATGGTAATGAAGGTCTCAGACTAGCGGTTTTGGGCACATACTTAATGTGAGCATTAAAAATAATTTTAACATTTTAACATTTTAAATGTTTATAGCCTTAAACCACATCCACTAGTCTGTAATACCTTCATTAACCTCTGAATGAGCTTTGAGTGGCTTCCGAGGAGGTTTGGGTGCTTTGTATTTTGATGGAAAAGTCTGGACAAATTACACATTCAACATTGTTAGCATCCTTGGCTAAGCTAATACTATGACTAGGTTCTCCATTAGGTGTGTTTGCATTCTTAGCTAATCTCTAGGTTCTCCAACAGGTATGTTAGCATTCTTGGCTAAGCTAACTTCACTAGGTTCTGCAACTGGTGTGTTTGCATTTATAACTAAAGCTATGCTAATATTATCATTAGGTTCAACAGATATGTTAACATATTTGTCTAAGCCAACATTATCACTAGGTTTTCTAACAGATGTGTTAGCATCCTTGGCTAAATTAACATTATCACTAGGTTCTCTAACAGGTGTTTTAGCATTCTTGGTTAAGCTACCATTATCACTAGGTCCTATATTAGCTGTGTTGGGATCCTTGGCTAAGCTACCATTATCACTGTACTCTAGCTATTAGGTATGATAGCATTCTTGGCTAAGCTAACATTACCACTAGATCCTCAATCAGGTGTGTTAGCATCCTTGGCTTGACTATCTCCATGGTTAACCTAACATGGTCAAGTTCTCCAAGAGTAGTGTTAGCATTTTTGAAAATGGAATTTGTTCTTTGAATTTAACTAATCTGTGCAGGGAACCACACTAAACTAGTGAACATACACACTAGGGTGGGCTCTGTATACAGACCTTCAGATCACTAAGGTATCAGATGTGTTAGCATCCTAGTATTTAGTACCAGTTCTGTTTGTAAGTCATGCTGGATTTCAGGTTCAGAACTAAAACCACATTCTTCATGGTCAAATCTTCAGTACTGATACTTAAGTTCAGAACTGGAGCTGCAACGCTAACATTGCTAACAAAACACTAGAACTCAGTAGTCACCTAAAACGACAAAACATTTCTCCAAATCTTCTCTCTAACTGTAAACTCGCATTGACTGACTGACTACATGTGAGATATGAGAAATTTGAAAATATGATTACTGGGGAACTGTTCTTTTAAACATTCACAGTATTTGTGTTGCTAAATTGATCACAGGTTTCATGCAGAGGAAGAATGATTTCTGAATTAATAAATATAGTGCCCTTCAAAAGTTTGGGGATGATTTGCAATGACTCTAGATTAGTTTATGTGCTTTTAATAACAGATCATAAAGTGCCAAATTGTTATGCTACCAAACGTAACTCAATAGAAGGCAAGATGTCCCCAAATGTTTTGATGAGCAGCGTGCATTAAATAAATCAACAAATGTATAATTAGTACCTGGGCCTTTATCTATAATGTCATCTGCTATCACAGGCATAAACTTCTCTCTTAGAGTGGACAACATGGTGTCTACTTTAGCACAGGTCTCAACAAGCAGACCTGCATCATCTTCTTCATTTCTGCTTCGCTTTTTCATGTGATATTCCAGCATTCGCTCAAAGTCAGAGAGTCTAGACAGATCTTCATTATCTTCACCTTGGCCTGAGCCAGTATTTTCAGAACCTCCAAGGTTCTGGTCCAGCCATGATAACTTGTGTCCATCAAAAATTCCCAAAAGTTCCATCATGCTCTCTTCATTGAGATGAGCTTGTAAATTTGGATATTCTTCACTGTTTGGTAGTGGAGTCTCCTCAGCAGTACTGGATGTATCACTCGGTTCTCCATGATCACTAGGTTCTCCAACAGGTGTGTTATCATATTTAGCTACATTAACATGATCCCTAGGTTCTCCATCAGGTGCTTTATCATCGTTAGCTATGCTGACACAATCAGGTTCTCCATCAGGTGCGTTATCATCTTCAACTACACCAACATGATAACTAAGTTCTCCATCAGGTGTGTTATCATTTTTAGCTACATTAACATGATCCCTAGGTTCTCCATCAGGTGCTTTATCATCGTTAGCTATGCTGACACAATCAGGTTCTCCATCAGGTGCGTTATCATCTTCAACTACACCAACATGATAACTAAGTTCTCCATCAGGTGTGTTATCATTTTTAGCTACATTAACATGATCCCTAGGTTCTCCATCAGGTGTTTTATCATCGTTTGCTATGCTGACACAATCACTAGGTTTTCCATCAGGTGTGTTATCATCCTTAACTACACCAACATGATCACTAGGTTCTCCATTAGATGTGTTACCATCCTTAATTACACCAACATGATAACTAGGTTCTCCATCAGGTGTTTTATCATTGTTAGCTACACTGACATGATCACTTGGTTCTCCATCAGGTATGTAATTGTCCTTAGCTGCACTAACATGATCACTAGGTTCTCCATCAGGTATGTTATCATCCTTAGCTACACTAACAAGATCATTAGGTTCTCCATTAGGTGTGTTATCAATCTTAACTACACTAACAAAATCACTGGGTTCTCCATCGGGTGTGTTATCATCCATAACTACACCGACATGATTAGTATGTTTTCCATCAGGTATGTTATCATCTTTAGCTACATTAACATATCTGTTATCATCCTTTACTACACCAACACAATCACTAGATTCTGCGTCAGGTGTGTTAACGTCCTTAACTACATTAACAAGATCACTTGGTTCTTCTTCCGGTGTGTTATCATCCTTAGCTACACTAACACGATCACTGGGTTCTCCATCAGGTGTTTTATCAACCTTAGCTATACTAGGTTCTCCATCAGGTGTGTTATCATCTTTAACTACACTAACAAGATCACTAGGTTCTCCATCAGGTATGTTATCATCCTTAGCTACACTAACAAGATCATTAGGTTCTCCATTAGGTGTGTTATCAATCTTAACTACACTAACAATATCACTGGGTTCTCCATCAGGTGTGTTATCATCCATAACTACACCGACATGATCAGTATGTTTTCCATCAGGTATGTTATCATCTTTAGCTACATTAACATGATCCCTAGGTTCTCCATAAGATCTGTTATCATCCTTTACTACACCAACACAATCACTAGATTCTGCGTCAGGTGTGTTAACATCCTTAACTACATTAACAAGATCACTTGGTTCTCCTTCCGATGTGTTATCATCCTTAGCTACACTAACACGATCACTGGGTTCTCCATCAGGTGTTTTATCAACCTTAGCTATACTAGGTTCTCCATCAGGTGTGTTATCATCATTAACTACACTGACATCATCACTAGGTTCTGTATCAGGTATGTTATCATCCTTAACAACACCAACACGATCACTAGGTTCTCTATCAGGTGTGTTATCATCCTTTACTACACCAACACAATCACTAGATTCTGCGTCAGGTGTGTTAACGTCCTTAACTACATTAACAAGATCACTTGGTTCTCCTTCCGGTGTGTTATCATCCTTAGCTACACTAACACGATCACTGGGTTCTCCATCAGGTGTGCTAACGTCCTTAACTACACTAACAAGATCACTAGGTTCTCTATCAGGTGTGTTATCATCCTTAGCTACACCAACAAAATCACTAGGTTCTCCGTCAGGTGTGCTAATGTCCTTAACTACACTAACACGATCACTGGGTTCTCCATCAGGTGTTTTATCAACCTTAGCTATACTAGGTTCTCCATCAGGTGTGTTATCATCATTAACTACAATGACATCATCACTAGGTTCTGTATCAGGTATGTTATCATCCTTAACAACACCAACACGATCACTAGGTTCTCTATCAGGTGTGTTATCATCCTTTATTACACCAACACAATCACTAGATTCTGCATCAGGTATGCTAACGTCTTTAACTACGCCAACAAGATCACTTGGTTCTCCATCCGGTGTGTTATCATCCTTAGCTGCACTAACATGATCACGGGGTTCTCCATCAGGTGTTTTATCAACCGTAACTACACTAGGTTCTCCATCAGGTGTGTTATCATCTGTAACTACACTGACATCATCACTAGGTTCTGTATCAGGTATGTTATCATCTTTAACAACACCAAGACGATCACTAGGTTCTCTATCAGATGTGTTATCATCCTTAGCTACACCAACAAAATCACTAGGTCCTCCATCAGGTGTGTTATGCTCCTTAACTATACCAACATGATCACTTGGTTCTCCATCAGGTGTGTTATCATCCTTAACAACACCAACACGATCACTGGGTTCTCCATCAGGTGTGTTATCATCCTTAACTATGCTAACATGATCATTCGGTTCTCCATCAGGTGTACTATCATCCTCAGCTATGCTAACATGATCACTTGGTTCTCCATCAGGTGTGTTATCCTTAGCTATGCTAACATGGTCACTTGGTTCTCCATCAGGTGTTTTATGATCCTTATTTATGCTAACATGATTTCTTGGTTCTCCATCAGGTGTGTTATCATCTTTAACTACACCAACATGATCACTGGGTTCTCCATCAGGTGTGTTATCATCCTTAGCTATGCTAACATGATCACTCTGTTCTCCATCAGGTGTACAATCATCCTCAGCTATGCTATCATGATCACTCAGTTCTCCATCAGGTGTGTTATCCTTAGCTATGCTAACATGGTCACTTGGTTCTCCATCAGGTGTTTTATGATCCTTATTTATGCTAACATGATTTCTTGGTTCTCCATCACGTGTGTTATTATCCTTAACTACACTAACGCGATCACTAGGTTCTTTATCAGGTGTGTTTTTATCCTTAACTATATTAACATGATCACTCAGTTCTCCAGCTGCTGTTTTCTGAAACACAACATATTCCTGTTTGGGGTCACCGGGATCACTCTCATGCTTCCTCTCCTCTTTCCTTTCATCTTGCTTTGAACTTTGAGCAATGTCTGAACTCTCTGTGTGGGCACTAGATAATTCTATCTCAGATTTGTCTAAATTCTCTTGATCTCCTGATTTGAGGCTAAAAGTTGAATCTGTCTCAGATTGTTTGCAATGTTGTACAGAAACGTTTGTATCATTACAATCTGAACAGCTGCTAAATTCATTTGTTTTGGGATCAAACAGCATTTCCTTGTTTTTGCCATCTGAACCTTCTTGATCTTTCTCTCCAAACTCAGATGAATCTGTCTGAGATTTTGGCTCATCTTGTGCACTGACTATGCCATAATTTTTTGCATCTATTTTGGGATTAAGCAGTGTTTCATCCTTGTAGCTTTCAGTAGTCAAAACATCTATGTTATTTTCTTCCACCATCAGATTCTCCAACTGTTCTACCTCAGTAGTGGCCATAACTGTCCTGCTCTCACTGTCCATATTTAAACTGCCTTTATCTGCTCCATATAAAATATTTTCTGAAAATTCATGGTCAACACTTTGGTCAAATTGAGCTTTTGGAACTTGGTCTACTTCCAAAACATCTAATTCTGTTGGTTCCTCATGGAGAATCCTCTCTTTTATCAGACTTTCAGACTGTTTTGAAGCATCTCCAGCTGTGCTAATATCTATCAACACTTTTCTTCCATAAATATCTTTATTGCCATCTGCCTGGCTTCCCTTCATCTCACCTCTTGAACTTGTTTGAGTCTGGATAACGTCATCAGCTGGCATTGCTTCGGGGTTTTCTTCTCCTTTGCTTCCTTGATCATTGTTATTCTCCAGGTAAGGCTCCTGGGGCTCTCTCACATCATCAGAGGAAGTATTAATTTCCAATACAAACGTCTCCAATTTGCTAATCATATCTGTGGTTGTTGAGCGAGGCTCGGTCTCATTATAGTCACTGCTTTCTTCATCTTCATCATCAGTAAGGTGCTCAACAAAGTCTTCCTTACCTTGATCTGACTGTTCTGGAGGCTTTTCTTGCTTATTCTGTACTTCTTTATCAGACTGAAATCGTGATTTTAGGCCATCGAGCATTGCTGAAAAACGATCTGCAGACAATATGGACTGAGACTCTGCGTCTGCATCCTGGCCCACTGTGTTTTGAGTCAGTTTTGCCTCTAAAATGCTGTCCTCACCTTGATTACTAACATCACTTTTATCTTCAGCGTCTCCATAAAAGCCGGTAATTCTGTTATAAACGCTGCCATACCAGCCTGAATCCTCCTTCTCACTTATTTTCTCACTTTCAGTGTTGGTGTCAGTGACATGCTCAATGTTTTGCTCTGTAACGTTTGACTTGTGTTGTTTTTCGTCTTGATTTGTCTGATTTTTATCACCATCCAAGTCCTCACTCGTTTCCAAAGCTTTACTGGGTTCTGTTTTCTCCTCATCTTTAGAAGCTGGATCTCCATTTTGGTCTTTAGACTCAGGTTTGGCTGGTTTATCTCCACCCACAAAACCCCAAACGTCCTTTATTCCCATTTCCAGCCAGGAACTGGATGGTGAACTGGGAGATTTCTCCTCTGGCGATTCCTTGATTTTTATATCTTTTTGGCCAAATCCAAAAACATTTGTCAGTTCACCTTCAATCCACCCAAGTGTTTTATCCTCTTTCTCCTCTTGCATATTGTTGTCATCGATGTCCAAAGCTAGTTTTCTACTCTTGAAGGATTCCTGAGCTCTTTCTTCTTCTTCTCGTGGCTCATTGTGGCTTTCTGCTCCACCACCGAACCAGCCGTCAACAGCAGAGCCGATCCACGACCTGCTTTTATCTGGTTCCACTAGATCCTGTTGAGAAGTTTCTTGAGCGGCCTCCTTGTTTTCGACATTGTGATTT
>BRDA01012675.1:213-12210 GCA_036984385.1 Crenuchus spilurus | reverse complement strand
GGATTTAGCTCGGGCAGGTTTTGTTCGTTCAAGAGAGCGAGTGATAGATAAGCTAAAGAAGCTAAAAAAGGGATTCTAAAAAGGAGCTATCGCACAGTGGAGCTGGACGAGGGAATGTACCGGCTCTAGATTTGACTTGTGAAGTGAAACAAACATTTGTACCAAGAGCACAAATGCTCACAAGTAGTCGATGAGCTCCGCCATCTTTGTTTATAATTCCGCTTTGTTGATGACGTACACCGTGACGTATCCTCGGTTCAACTAGTGGAAACGCGGGCTGGTTCACTAAAAAGCACCGAGGTTCTCATAAGCCCGAACGGCACCAGTTCAAGAACCAGAGTTATTTTGGTGGAAAAGTGCTACTGGTGTACTGCATCGAGCACTAGGGGGATCACCCAGGACAGAGTGCCAACCATATCTGGGCATACACACATTCATTCACACACCAGAGTAGCCAATTTACCTGCTCTCCATGTTTTTGGACTGTGGGAGGACCCACGCAGACGCATGAACATGGAAGCTCCACCCAGATGGGGACTTGAACCCAAGACCTCATCGCTGAGGGTGAACATGCTAACCACTAAGGCACAGTGTCCCCAATCCATGATTGTGCATTTTCACTTTACGTCTGCTTTCTGTTCTTTTCTTAATGCAGGGAAACATGGCGACTGATGCTCTGATACAGATTTGGATGAGGCCATGTCTTAAAATGCGTTCATACACTGTTCACTGTTGGTTGATGTTCAGTTCCCATTACAGGAATCAGCTGGTGATCAGATACCATATAAACATCATTAAAGAGAGGAAAGGATTGAGAACAGCTTTACTCATCAGTCTGAGCCAGGTTTCCCAGAACCATCTCAGCACAAATGTTAAACGGTGGAGCGTTACAGTGAACACGCTCTCTAGTAGCTAACACAATCTTAATACTGTTTGTTTTATCGTTTTGGGACAAAACCATGCATCTCCATTTTCTTTTTTTACGTCATCCGAAAGCTAAAGTTGGTCTTTACATCATGTGAACATTTTAAAAGCAATGGACCAATAGAAATGCTCCAAATCTTTTTGCATCGACTTCCATTACAAGCGAAGAAGGTTTTTTCCTTCGGCTGAAAAGTTGATTGAAGGTTTTGTTCTATGATAATACTTCCAATTGTGATGGCGGTTATAGGGAAGGGGGTTAACCCTGTCAAAAGTCTAATAGAGGGATTTGGGATCCCATCACCTCCCAGTTGGAGCTTTGATTTGATTGTAGTATGTTTTTTTTATATATAATTTTAGTTTTTGCCCATTTTTATCCCCTTCCCAATGTAGTAGTAGCCAATTAGCCCATCCCCTCCGTTAGGACTCTCCCCATCACTGTGCACGGTCTCTGACTCTAGGATGGTGAAGACAAGCACAAGCCTCTTCTGCTGCACGTGATGTGGCCACCACCTCTTTTCAAACTACCACTGATACACCGTCACTGGGGAGCCAACGTGCTCGGAGGAAAGCTCAGGATTCCCAGCTCTGAATGGACCAATCAGTAGACGCCTGAGCCAGCGGACATTGCAATGTGAAAGTGATAGGGAAAGTGAGAGCACCATCTACCCACCCAGAGAGGGCACTGCCAATTTTTGCTCTCTTGGGGTCCGGCTGTTGATGGTAAACAGCCTGACCGGGATTCTAACTCACGATCCTCGGGTCATAGTGTCAGCGTCTTAGCCTGCTGAGCCACTCTGGGCCCTGTAGTATGGTTTTAATACATTTGAAATAAGAACTGGCTTTATTATCTATAATAGACTTTAATTCATATTAATGGATGTTTTTGAGGAAGTCTGCATGCTGAGCTGATGCCAGGTGACCAGCCATGCCATGGGCATTTATCAGAATTTGTGTTTATAGGATGTTTTTTTACTTTTTATTACAAGGTTTAGTCATTTATACTGATTTTGAGAGAGAAATGCATTAACTGTGCTATCTTCATGTCTTCCAAACAAGACCAAAGGGAGCTTTTAAAATGGCTAGAATTGGCATCGCTGGCATTTTACAGTAGCGTTTACATTGGTCTGATAATGAGATTGCAGTGAAAACGTATATGCAGCTGATTTTGGGGGTGACTTTCTTTAAACATGGTTTAGCTGGAATGATGCTGTTAATGAAGGTACAGTCTAATACAAAAGTTACATTGTTGAACTTCAGCTATTTACAGATTCTTCCACCGAGAACAGACTTTTGCACTCTTACTGTTTACTTACTGACGTTTAATATTCTGGAAAACAGCAGCACATTAAATGTTGTACATTTCGTTTTTCCAAAGTCTTAAAATTCCGAAAATAAACACAGACCGGGGCGCACCAACTTTTGCACAAGACTGTACACTGTAGACACAGTGGTGGGAGTCTTACATGTAAATACGAAACATATGAATGGGTTTGTAATTTAGCGAGACTTACTAATACACTGATTAGCCATAACATTAGCACCAACTCCGCTCACTCTATTAGGCACACTACACTCGTCCATTTGAGCTCATAGGTACAGATTGTTGTCCATCTGTTTCTACTTTGTTCACCCTGTTCTTCAATGATCAGGACCCCCAAAGAGCACTGCAGCGACACTGATGTGGTGGTGGTGTGTTAGTGCGTGCTGAGTAAGCAGAGCAGCTGAAGATGTTAAACGCTTGTTGGTCCACCTTGTAAATGTAAAGTCAGAGACAGCAGCTCAGCACAGTTTGTGTTGGTCCTCTAGTCCTTCACTGGGGCTCTGTTGGGTGGATAGTGTTCAGTGGTGCACTTCATCACTGACAGAGGTGTTTAAAAACATCCAACACAACACACACCAACACACCACCACCACGTCAGTGTCACTGCAGTGCTGAGAATGATCCACCAGCTCTGTGAGGGTCTGATCATTGAAAAACAGGGTGAAGAAAGTCTACAGAGACACAGATTACTACAGTGTGTCATCTACAAAGTGCACCTGTATGCTCAGTGGAGCTAAAATAGACAATGAATTGATAAAACGGGGTGGTTTTAATGAAATGGCTGGTTGGTGTATATATTGTGTGTAAATAAGGGTACAGAATGTACTACTTGGTTGAAAGGTAAACTCCAGAGTTTTCAAACCTAGCCTCTATCTTCCGCATCTGTAGTGCACACCGAGTGTGAAGGAAGTAGCTGAATTTGCAGGTGTATGGAAGTGTACAGTCATTCTCCGCAGAATTGTGAAGTGATTTTCATTCACAAGCCACCAGCGATCACGGTCCATCAGTTTAGTCTTTCATCCACAGTTGTGAGATGAATGTCCTGTAGATGGGGATTATTACCACTGCTTGTAGACCTGCATGACTGTACACTTCCATACACCTGCAAATTCAGCTACTTCCTTCACACTCCGGCATTTGAGGCCCAAATACAATCACTTCTTTTAGCCAATCATTAGCATCTGCTTTATAACACATTTAGTTTCATTCACTACACTGTACCACCTCTTTACAACCATCACACACCCTGCAGGTATTTATAGCCCCATGATCCTCGTGCAGCGCCATCTGCAGGAGCCTGAAGTTACTACCACCTTGTCCAAGACGCTTTAAGCCAAGTTTTCCTTAAATAAAGGAAATCTCTGCTGTAATGGACAGATTAGGTTGAAAACTCTGGAATATTAGACATTAAATACTGTACGTCTGAAGTTTACTGCTTATGCGAAGGGCTTTCCCATATTTTCCACCTCCATTTTCTTCAACGTCCCAGACTTTTTCCAGAGACGGTGGCTGTAAACATGCACTCAGAGCCTCCTGTCAGGATCAGAGGGTCCAGCAAAAATGGTCCTAGACACACCACGGTGGCTCACTTTACCCCAACGTGGCCCGCTGGAGCCTGGACTGATGTGGAGAATCATTTGCAAGGAGAAATGTGGCAAAAAAAAACCCTTAGGAAGTCATTTCTTCTACAAGGATGTCAAAGCCATTTCGGTTCATTTGTACGAGGAGGTGTAACGGGAGCTTTGTAATGTTTGGGAAATCCTTTTTTGTATGTTTTAGGGGAGGGTATTTAACGCATTTGTACTTTTTGTACTAAAAATGAAAATGTGGCTTTTTTTACGAATAAAATAATTCAAAAATAAATCATTTGTGCTATATTTGTATATAAATATGTTTCTCATATGACATTATTAAACTCATCTACAGCATTAAATTAATGGCCAAATTTTACTTAATTAAATTCAGTGAAGATTTGACTGAGCGTTGTTTGGTCACATTTTAGTTCTGTAGACATCTTTACAGCCTTGAATAGACACCAGGCTAAGGTCATACATTTTTCCACAAGACAGTGTATTACAGCTTTGCACTCATACACTGATGTAAAGTAAAATTTTCAATCAAAATCACAAAAAAGTAAAAAAAAAAAAAAATACTCCAGTCAATCGCAATAATCGGACCCGTTTCATGAGCAACTTTCACATAACACCAGATTCCCAGACTAATCCTAGTGCTGGAGGTTGGAAATATATTCCAGGATTAATCTTAACCTCTTCACTCCTAGGCATTTTAAAAACAAGCCTTTTATAATAATAATAATAATAATGTTATATTTTTATAATAATTTGTTATATTTTATATTTTTTTTAATTATTTTTAATTATATTTATAATAAATATAATAAATCTTAATTAAAACTGCATGCAAGTTATTCGGTGTTCAGTATACTAGACATTAAGAGCATGAAGTCATCAAAATTTTGCATCATAAGAAGCATTTTGTCCATTTCTGAGACTAACTGACAGAAATCCAACCAATCTAAAGTCTTTCACACCAACATTCAATACATTAATTCCAAATATCCAGACAATGTTTTGCAACTATGCGTGTTCATTTCAGCCTTTTAAATGGGATTTAAACATCAGTGAAAAAAAAAATGCATGTGAGTTATTAGTGTCCAGTATACTGAACATTAAGAGCATGAAATCTGCAAGATTTTGTAAAATGAACAGTTATTACCAGTCTAACAAGCAACAAATCAAGTGATTTGTACATTTTCTGTGTACATTTCCACTTGTAACAAATTCTACAAATCTAAAGCATCTCTACATTTATTCCAAATGTTTAGACAGCTGGACATTATATTCACTCAATCTACAAATTTAAGCTGTTTATGAATCTAGAGCTGGGCAATATGACTATTTATCATTGTGATGAATTGCATCACAATATGCTTTTCCCAGATCACCACACACAGCAAAAAAAAAAAAGTAAAAACATTAAATTTAGTATATAAATGATTTATTATATATTTAGTTTATTATAAGACTACAGTTGAACATCGGTTATTGTTTGCCCTGGTTATCTTACAATTCAGTTATCATGAACTTTTTTCAGGGAAATTGTGTCCCAGTTATCTTTCCTCCAGCCCGTTTTCTTAGGCGTGCCTACATGACTCACGGCTAATTAAGCAAAAACAAAAGCATCCACCCATGCGTTTATCATTCATTCTGGTTTTGTTTCTAGTTGATAACTTTCAAAACAAACTAAAACGGCCTGAAAACAGGTGCAAATACAAATAGTGGCATAGAAGCCCAAGAACAGGTGTACAAAACAGGCTGCTGGCTGGACCACACCGGCACACCCTAAAACAGAGCGTAAACTTGTAAGAGTGATGTTAAATGTTCATTTATCCATTTAATTAGTCTTTTGTATTTATTTATTATTGTTTTTTTATGTAAAACTATAGTTATAACCTATTTTTGTTCAAATTTGAGTGTTTAACAGATTAATTGGATTTACATTTTCTCTTAAGAGAAATATTGCTTCAGTTATCTTGTGTTTCAGTTTTCAGGCACTTTAGAACAGATTAATGATGAAAACTTAAGTACATTTTAAGTACATTACATTGGAACCCAAGTAATTTTATGAAGTAAAATAATCTCACTGTTTTAAGAGAAATGCTTTAAACAAGCAAATTTATCTGCCAATATAGTGAAATCATTTTACTTAATAAAATTACTTAAAACATGTAAAATGTGTCCAATTTTGTTAGACATAAGCTAAATAGTCCCATAATAAAGTTACAACCTTCTCAGGATCAATATTAGGCTTTTATGGTAGATTTAAGATGATTTCACTTAAGATATTTTTTGCTGTGTATAAAATGCATCAGTAACATTTTGGCTACAAAATAAAATGAGCCTGTGCAACAGGACATTTTATATTGGATATTTTTATTTCTAGCAAGTTATATTAAACAATTACAATTATTGTGATTAATTACATCACAGTACACTTTTCAGCATATTATTATTATAAGTAATCCTGTTTACTTGGATTGGAAGAACAATATCACTACATTTAGGTAGCATAATTAAAAATCTTGACTTATTTTTGTCTGTTCTAACTTATTAAATTAAAAATTATCACAATATGACATTTTACCATATTGGGTTGGTCTTTAAAAGGCACAGTATGTAATATTTCGGGTTATCTTTTAGCAGAATTTAAGATAATCACTAACACAAATTATTAAAAACACATCTAATCATTATAAACTAAGAAGTCGTTTGATTATTTTACCTTAGAATAAGCTGTTTATATCTGCATGGTCGCGGGTCGAACACCGACTGAGGCCGCCATGTTGCATCGCCATGTTTCTACAGTAGTTCGAAAAGGACAAACGACGCTAGTAAAAACCGTTTGTGTTGTAATGACGAATTGGCCACTCAAATTCGATGGCGCTGTAGCTTTGTTTTTTACCGTTGGTTGACATAAAACAGGAGAAGAAGAAATAAACGTATACCTCAATAAGAAGAAATACATGGAGAAGCAAAAATAAAGGTTTTTTGGTTTATTTGTTAAGATGGCGGAACATTCTTATGCTCGTCAAGAAGAGAAAACAACTTCAATCGTCAAAGAAAAGAAAACATGAAGCTTACCTTCATATTCGTATGCGCAGTGTTTTTCCACCTTAAATGGTGCTGCAGGTCCAGGACATTGTAGCGCATCGGAGCTGAACACCGCTGCAGCATTTAAGGTGGAACGGGAGATTCATAGCTGCGCGCTAGTTCGTGAGCTTAGCTAATATGAGCTCGTGTGAACTCTTATCAGCTGAAGTGCTTCTTCAGAGCATGGCAAGCTTACCTTGACTAGAGAAAAATGTGTATCCTGCCTGTACAGAAAACAGCTAACGTTTACAAAAGCACTACTGAAGTGCAGAAAATATGTTTCGTCTGCATTGTAGCTGTGATCATTTTACATATTACATTTCCTAAATTTCTAATGAAAATTAATCTTACCACTTGACATATCACTAGCTCTAAAGCTGCTATTAGACATCGCGTTCTGGAGCATCAAAGATATGAGATCTTACGGCCACCGTAGAGACTCCTTCGTGTTTGGGAGGGAGGGGCTTTGGAAAGAATTTTCAGTTGGTTGCAATATGGAAACTAAACCACTAGATGTCGCTGGAAACTACATAAACTGTGCCTTTAAGACAATGTCATTGACCAGAGTTGTGAAAGTATAAAAGTGAGTGTTAAGTAAAAAAAAATTATAAATGCTCATTATTCTGGACATCTGGAATGAGTTTTAATGGGAAACTGGTCCTTTGTTCATGTTAGTCATTTCTATTCAAAACAGTAGCAGATTATTCTGTCAAACAGTGTTTAATGGTCGTATTTCACAGAACTAAATAGAAACGATAATTGCCAGTTGACAGGTTTTCGAAAGAGCTCCATTACCTGATTTAAAGCCCCTGAATGACTTTTGTGGTTTCTGTAGCTTTGGACCTGGAGAAGAATGACGGTTCTGCGGCTCGGCCGTTTTACACCAGCAGCTCGCTGAGGAGGGTCCTGAGGAAACGGTGCAGAAGAGGCCAACGAGCTAATAAAGCAAGACATTGACACAAAAAGACAGTAGAGGGCACCACAGCTCAACACCAGCCAAAACCATCAGCCACAACATTAATACCACTCAAATGAAGGGAAGATCATTGATTTATATGAACATCTGGGACAGGTCTACTAGAACTGTTGTAGTAGACAATGTCCAAATACTTGTGGCCAGATATCTCCGTCTGATCAGCGAGTGAGATGTTCTACTTCACCACAACTACGTCTTGATACCACAGGACAACAGAATCCATGATGCAATGGGCCACAGCAGCAGAGAGCATATCAGCAAACTGGTTTTAATGTTATGGCTGATACGATAACCAATTTTAAACACAAAATAAATATCCAAGTTCTCGATAAAAACGCATCACGTACACAAAATATTTTATAGTTCTACACAAGTCAACGTAAAACTCAATGCATTACTGATGTGTTCAGTGCATAAGTGAACCAGAGTTCTACACACTTTTAATGCACTGCCATAAGACCTGAAGACTGCATGTATAGGACCGGTCAGTTTTTCCTTTTTTCCCCTACATTATAAATAAATACTGAAGTCATCCAGACTATGAAGGAACACAATGAATCATGTAGTAAACTTAAAAGTGTAAACAAACCAAGTTTTAGATTTTACTTCAACGTAGACACACAACTGATGTCTCAAACACATTAAGAGGCAAGAAACGTAACTCTAAGACACAGCTGTTAACTGAAAGCCATTCCAGGTGACTACCTCATAAAGCTGACTGAGAAAATGCCAAGAAAGCTGCATCTAAGCAAGAGGTGCCTACTGTGAAGACTGTAAAATATAAACATATTCTGGTTTGTTTACTTGTTTGTTTACTAAATAATTACAGATGTGTTTACTCATAGTTTGGATGACTTTAGTATTAATCTACAATACAGAACATTTTTAAATCATAAAAAAAAGAAAATGTCCGGAAGGTGTGTCCAAACTTTTGACAGGTACTGTATGTATCTGAGCATATCCACAGTACTGGGAATTAATTCTTATGGTTTCCATGTAACTTATGCTATTATAAATTCTTTTCAGTGGATATAATTGATGGTATAAATTGCATTAAATGAACACATTTTATCATTTTCTGTCATGTTAGAAGGTTTTTTGTTTGTTTTCTAAATGATTGTATATATTTGTTGCTGAATTGGGTAACTTTTTAGATTGCCCAAGTTACTTTTTCCATTTAACAGGCACATGTCAAATACTGTAGGTTGGACCGTCAGGAATGAGGTCTATGCCCAAACTAGACTTGTGTCATACAGGTTTGTGCCATAATATTAAAACTAATGTTTTTAATAAACCAGCAAGTTTATGCACAATGGAAACCATGTAACTAACAATCTAAAGCACTGACTTGATTCTTGACCAATTTTCAACAAAAAAAAAAATTTGTAAAACAACAGGAGAGATCTGAATTTGGAGTGTCTAATTTAGCTAACTTGGACACGTTCGCACATTTTGTGACAATTTTGAAGTTCCACGTCCCAGAACTGTGGATGTGCTCATAGTCAATTTTGCAATAAAAATTTTTTTTTTAAATTTTTAATTCTCTGTAGACTGTTTTTTTTTTTTTTAAAACAGCATTATTGAATTCCTACACTCACTCTCTCACACACACACACACACGAGCAAGTGAAACCTTAAATCTAGTCTAAATGTCATTTCTCATTTTGAGAAACTTAAGCTCATTATGACTAACTTATTCAGACATATGCGACCCCGCCAGGGAAAACCAGGCCAAAGTCACTGGGCAACTTATTGAGATATCGTGTCAATATTGTGTCACTCACATTAGCGACAAAACTTAGCCACTCAGTATTATTGCTGTAAATGAAAGATAAGTCTCAGATATCTATTGTAGTACATATTTTGATTAAAAACAAAACTTAAAGTCACAAAAAAGTTGTTTTGAAAGAAAAACTTTTTTTTTTTTTTTTTTTTTTAATGACTTTGACCTGGTTTTACCTGCCGGGGTCAGATTTAAATCTAATGAACAAACAAGCAAAAAAATTTACAGCAGTGACAATTTTGAGTTCTTAATAAAGTTAAGTTAAATGTCTAGTAATATGTTAAATTCTTACAATGAGAAGTATTAGATATTTCCATCAGATTTAAAGATAGCACCTTGTTCTGCAAAAATATTCAAAAACCCAAAACTGACTGGGGGGGGGGGGAATCTATTTAACGGAATGTTACATATAAAAATGCTTACTATACGTTCTGCTATACTTTGCATCTAATCAATGTTGACAGTCATTCATTTCCAGTCAAGAATCCGTCAGCGTTAACCTGTAATTGGCATCTGAGAAGATTTTAAGCGTGTGATTTATGACCCCGAGCTGTAAAGAGAGCCTCAGTATGGCACATTAAACTGCTTCTACAAGACCAAACACGAAGTCCAACAGAACGACACGCTCGTCTCTAAAGTCAGGCCAGCCAAGCCGATCCCAGTCACCACAGTTTATTAACCTTTCCATTACGTAAAGATGTATTTAAGCAGCAGCAGATACCATTAAACCCTGCATTAGACTCAAAGAACTTTCAACCAGACGACCGAAGACAATGAAAAGGAGCCGTTACTCAACACAGGCCTGCAGGCATCAGCAATTACGTTTTTATTGGCTTTTCTTCAGCTTCCAAGTGTTGATCCATCCACAAAACAAAAACAAATGGAGCTGTGCACCGACAAAACCAAGAAAGAAAACTTCCATCATAAATTTATTTTTAAAACAAAGTGCTCAGTCACATACAAGAAATAAATTAAATGTGATGTATTCAACAATTATATAGATATTATATATTAAACAACAACAAAAAGAAAAACTTCAGCCTTTTCACAATTACACTGGACCATCGCAAGATAGACATCCTTCAGTATGTGGCCTTGAAAGACAGAATCGTATGGGTCTTGGTGCAAAACTCAGTCAATAACTTCCTGGTGCTACCCTCAACTCTGACCTGATTGGTAGAGTGGCTGGAGTGGGCGGGGCTTGTGGCTCAAGCATGGCTGATTGGCAGCTGCGTCATCGAATGGGGCAGAAGAGGCTGGAAGACCAGCGATGTTGGAGAATGAACTGCAACACAAAAGGCACAGAGGTTAATCACATCAGCAGCTCACGAGCATCACGATGATGTTGTGACAATATATCGATTCTCAATAACAGTTACAAATGTTACAATATTGAACGTTATAGCAACAAATGTACTTTCAGATCCCTCTGCATAGATTTTACTCATGAGGTGGTGAGTTTGCCTAAAATTAAATAAATACGTGAGGAAAAAGAAAAAAAAAAAAAAGATACGAATTTTATTTATTTTTTTAATACATATATATATATAAAATTTATTTATAGGTTTTTGCCAATTTTATCCTCTTCCCAATGTACAATGTAGTGGTAGCCAATTAAACCATCCCCTTCGTTAGGCCTCTCCCCATCACTTTGCAATGTCCCTGACTCTAGGAGGGTGCAGGCAAGCACAAGCCTCCATTGCGTGTGATGCAGACACCGCCTCTTTTTCGAACCATCGCTGATACACCGTCACTGGAGAGCCTAACGCGCTCGGAGGAAGGCACACAGGGTCCCCAGCTCCGATTGGACCAATCAGTAGACACCTGAGCCAGTGGACATTGCAATGTGAGAGTGATGGGGCGAGTGAGAGCGCCATCTACCCGCCCAGAGAGAGCACTGCCAATTTTTTGCTCTCTTGGGCACCGGCTGTTGATGGCAAACAGCATGACTAGGATTTGAACTCAGGTCATAGTGGTAGCGTCTTTGCCCGCTGAGCCACTCTGGGGCCCCCCCAATACAAATTTTTTTTAATTGCCTCGTGAACAGTATCGCAATACTTCGATATCACTTATATATACTTAAATATCTATCATATTGCTACGTCCTTCCAATACACAGCTCTAGTCTTATTCAGATTACATGTCTGCCATCAGTTCTGCTACCAGTTTAGATCATGTATTTTAATATGATTTAGATACACAGGAGAATTGATCATGTCTAGCATCAAAGCTAGGGATGCACCGATACCACATTTTTAAAAACCGAGTACGAGTACAAGTACTTACATTTAAGTACTTGCCGATACCAAGTACCAATAAGAGT
>BRDA01012674.1:7500-34677 GCA_036984385.1 Crenuchus spilurus | reverse complement strand
AAGCAATGGTAGGAAAAGCCATGCGAGCGGATAACTGGTCCCAGTGAGGTGGTGTAAATGGAAAAAAGAAGGGGTCCCAGTACCGAGCCTTGAGGTACTCTGGTGGACAGTGAGTGCGAAGAGGACAGCTGTCCTAGCCATGACACTTTAAATGAATGCTCAGCGAGGTAGGATCTGAACCATGATAGTGGTGTGTATCATGATAGTGGTGTGGATCATGAACATGATCCCATGTTTGAAAGCATAGATAATAGGAGGTCGTGACTGACCGTGTCAAAGGCTGCTGACAGGTCCAGCAGTATGAGCACCGAGGACTGTCCAGTGGCTCTGGCAGTTTTTAAGGCTTCTGTGATGGACAACAGAGCCGTTTCAGTAGAGTGAAGTGGATTAGAAGTGGAGGTTGTCGGGACATACAAGTATCACCAGGGAGGAGTTCAGTCATGTCTTGCTGGTATAGGTATGGAACCTGTGACCTTCTGGTCACTTAACCACTCCATTCTGGTCCTGAAGACCTACAATCCTGAGTACAGATCCAGCACACCTGAATTTAATGTGTGATACCACTGAAGGTTTGTATTTCCTGCATTGTTAGACAAGGTTATAGCTAAACTGGGCAGAGTGGTAGATCTACAGGAACAGGACTGGGCACCACTGGTCTAAACACAAAATATGCAATACAGGCATTTCCTCACTGAGTTATAGTAACTAATGGAGTGTAGTGAAAGTATAGTGTTATGTGTCCGTACAATATAACTCTGTAGTGCTGTCAAATGCCTGCTATACTAGAAAGTACCATAATAATGCATCAAGCAACCACAGCAGCACGTGTAAAATAGTTACAAATGAGATAACAAAAAGGCAGACATGGTGGCAAAGTATGAAATGCTTATAACTGATAAGAAATGTGGTACCTGGGTGAGATCTCTACTCGAATCTGATCTTCTTCAAGACTCTGTGAGGTAGCACAGTGAAGCATGACAGATACTTCCGGATCCATAGAGTATTTAATGTTTCTCAGACCTTTTCCCCCTAAAAGATTAACGACTTTCAGAAAGTTAATGGTCGAATCCTTCATTCAAAAAAGGAGAACAAACAGCATCTAGTAAAGCAGCTCTCCAGTTATTTCCCTTATCAAATCTCGATGACTGTTAGTACGGCATGATGCACAAAGTAAACAGTAACAGTAGTAAACTAAACTAAAGATTCGTACCAAAGTAGCTCAGATTAGGGAATGCAGGTCTCACAAACAGAAAGTAGGGGAAAAAACGAGTTTGTGCAGCATTCTTTACTAAACCGGTAAGTCTTGCCTCCTGCACTACGATTGGCTGGTGGTGTTCCACCAACTTACTCTGATTGGACAACGAGAGTTCTACACTAACTACCAGCCAATCAAAAACCCGCATCTGTCAGGAAAAAACAACGCGTTGGACCCGTCAACATCCGACTATGATCATTACTTATATTTCAGTGCACCAATGAGACTACACGCTTGTCTCACTACACATAATATTGCTTATTAATTGGCCTAAATATAATCCCAACCCCCCCGTTGTGTTATGTGAATATTTAAATAAAATGGCACAACTAGGACGCTTCTCCCATTCAGCTTCTTGAAACAACAGGAAATGGCGTAGTTCTCTGGAATTGTATAATATAATAATTGTAAATTATTATTTGATACATTTAATGTCTATGATTCTAATTTAGTAATTAATCACATACCTACATTAATTTAACAAAACACAAGATATCGGCCTCATATCTATGAATATTTCAAATAAGTTTCATATTTAATTGATTTGTCGACATCTATTTCCCGAAAAAGACCTTTTATAAACTATTAAAAATTACATTTCTATAATAATTTATATTACATTAAATTATTGTTTATACAAAATATTATTGTATTAATTGTTTACAGATAACATAAGACATTTTGAATTATAATGTTAACATGGTTCAACTCAAGTCGTTGAATAAACAATTTTTATTAAAAAAAAAAATATTTATTCATAAATGAGTTCGTGTGTTGGTGGCTTTTATTTTGAAAATGCGTTTCTTCTCTCAGTTCTACCGGACGTGTCGCTGGTGTTGTCATCACGTTGCCCGGTACTCGCATGGGCAGAGAAAGTGTGGAGTCTGTGTTTCAGCCATGGACACCATCCATTCTTGTTTTAAAGATAAAATTGGCCAAGTAATTTTACCAGGAGACGTATTTTCATTCGATATATCAGCTGTGGAGGACAGTGTTGTAAAAGCTGAGAAGATAATATGTGGGCCAGGGCTGCGAAGGAACGGAGATGAAATTCTGGTGTATAAAAGCGGGATTCTCAGACATAAACCTCCTAATCTGTACTGGATAGACTCTCAGCAGAAACGGGCAAGTTCACTTCAACACCTTGCCATGTGTGTGTGCAGACACATTTTGAATATAATAGTGTAACAAGTTACATAGATAACATACAGATCAGCCATTTCATTAGGTACACTACTTTGTAGTTCTACAGACTAGTCCATCTGTGTCTCTGTATACTTTTTTATTCTCATCACCCTTTTCTTCAATGATCAGGACCACCGTAGGGCACGCATTATTTGGGTGGTGGATCATTCTCAGTGACACTGAAGTGGTGGTGGTGTGTTAGAGTGTGTTGAGTCGTTATGAGTGGATCTGACCGAGCGAAGCTGTTGATATTTTTAAACGCCTCACTGTCACTGCTGGATTGAATTGTGCACCAAACAAGAATGGCATAACATAAACATTTTTCTGACCGCTGATCCAAAACTAGAGGATGACAAATAGAAACTGTTGAGCTACTGTTTTTGACTTAACTTCTACAAGGTGGGCCAATAAGGTGTGTCCAATACTTAAATAAAACAAGTAATTGGGGTGACACGTCCCCTGCACATTTTTCAAAAGGCAGTTTTGGTTCCCTGCAGATTTTACCATCCAAAAACAATGTTACGCTATATTTAACGTAAAGAGTCAAGCACTAGGACCAAGCGGAAAACGGCCGCTCAAGATGGAGCCTGTTTCCCTTTACAACCCCCACAAACTCGTCGATTGGCTCTGCCATTTCTTGCTAATGTGTGATTGGCCGTCCCCGCTGTCACTCCCATCTGGTTGTAAACAGCGCCTGGACAGATGTCAGGCCTGGCCGTGTTCCATGCCACTGTGAGTTGTTACCATGTTGGACGTTTGTTCTGTGTGGGCCACGTCAGCTAGACGGATTTGAATGTCAGAGGTTTTGTTTACATTAACATTTGAGTCTGTGTGTATGTGTGTTTTGTAATGAGGAGCTGGCAGGATGTATACATAAAAATGGACATTATCTCTCTCTCTCTGTTCAAGCATTTCAAGTGAATGGACACAGTGTACATGCTTATGAGAGAGACATATCTATGATATAGTTTTACATGTTAAATTTTAATGATTTTGATGCTGTATTGAAATTGCTAACATATAACAGGACTGATATTAAACCTTTTTAAAAAATTGAATTTTCTCCAGTATGTTCCAGCTAAGGGGGAGAGTGTGATTGGCATAATCACTGCAAAGGCTGGAGACGTCTTTAAAGTGGATGTTGGAGGAAGTGAGCAGGCATCATTATCTTACTTAGCATTTGAAGGAGCCACCAAGAGGAACAGACCGAATGTGCAGGTAAAGTGCCTTTAAATATGTTAATTGTTGATCACAGCTCACTTGTTCACACACAGTTTAAATGCACCACAGGTTTGAACACTGTACAATCTAGGGAATCATATCGTCTTTATGAATATAATGACTTTTAATGTTGTTGGGATGCAGTGCATTTTTGATACAGACTTTTTTAATGTATTTGTGTGTTATATACTCTGTAGGTAGGAGATCTTGTCTACTCACAGTTCATTATTGCCAACAAAGACATGGAGCCTGAGCTGGTGTGTATAGACAGCTGTGGACGGGCCAATGGAATGGGAGTCTTTGGAGCGGATGGGCTTCTCTTCAAAGTTTCTCTGGGATTAGTGCGCAGGTATGAATTCTGTGTACAGGGTCATCTTGAATTTAAAGAAAATACAGATCACCACAGATTATGAGTAATACTGTATTAGTGAATAGCTTGTCAAAGAGTATAAACTAAACAGGGGATGAAACAGGATTGTAACTGGACTGGCTTCAGCATCTCAGAAACCACTAACTTCATGGAATGTTCTAGAGCCACTATAATGAAATGTACCAAGAATGGACATCTCGTACCCTGAGCCCCTCCCACTGGCATAACAATGGTGCCCTATCAGCCATTGACGGCAGAAGGGAATGACTCCATTGACTGGTACAGAGCAATCGACAATCCACAGTGGATTAGTTAACCTCTTTATCGAACACAGGAGCAACAAGGAAAGTGTCTGGGATCACCACAGAGTGAGCACTGTTATGTCTGGGCCTGTGGAGTGGATGTGTGGTTAAGGGAGTTATAATGTTCTGATATGACTATAAATAACCAGAGAAATGTCAGAATTCTCTCACTCTCTACACTAACATCTGACAGATGTTAGAGGAAGTCACAGAAACCAACCCTTAAACATATTAATGAGAAGATTTCTCATTTTCTCACATCTGTCTCCACCTTTCATCTGACATATATTTGAAGAAACCACAGTGAAAAAACTAATAATAAAGAAAGTTTCTAATCATGTCCTGCTTTTCTCTATGTCTTGTCATTCTGTTCCCCACAGACTGCTGGCCCCTCAGAGTGAGATAGTGAAGGACCTTGAGAAGATTTTCCCCTTTGAGATGGTGGTGGGTATGAACGGCAGGGTTTGGGTGAAGGCTAAGACCGTCCAGCAGACACTGATTGTGGCTAATCTGCTGGAGAGTTGTGAGAATATGACTGCACAGCAGAGACAAGTGCTGTTCAAGAGGGTGGCCGAGGGCTCCCTCTAGTGGACTTGAAGAAGCCAGCACTGTTGTCCAGGTTCTCCAATGCAGGCCTGGTGTTCTAAGGATTCTGGGCTACTCGCTGTGCAGCTCGTCTGTTTCTGAGAGACTCGAGCTTGAGCTTATTTCGTCAGGGATGGTGGGGAATAAAAAAGATGAATAACACTCAGAACTGCAGCTCTGTAATGTGTATGTTAGGGCAGCTGACTGATTCTGGAGCAGAAGCTCATATTTTCCTAGTAATCTATGAGCAGAGATGTGTTTTTCTGTTGGAGTATTTTTTTTTTTTAAATAAATATTTTGGTGAATAAAGAATGCACATGAAATCACAATCATTACTTTTTAATGTAGTGCCTGACAGAGAAATGGTTCATTCTTGGGGAAGTTGATTTATTCAAATACAAACCTCATTTCCAGAAAAGTTGGGACACTTTCTAAAACCTGATCACTTTCAATCACTTTTATTTCATAAATATAAACACATTTTAGAAATTGGTGCCTGCAAAAATACAAGTAACGCTGTTCTAGAAGGTTCCACTATTAGCAATTACTGGTAACAGATGAAGTCATGAAGATTGAGTTTAAAGGAAGCATTCACCAAAACGCTTAGTCTTTGCAAACTGCGATGGGTTGTGGTTCACTATTTTGTGCCAAACATCATTAGAAAATTGTCACTCAGTCCAAAGGCAATGTTTCTCAGCACAATATTTTTTAAAAAATATTTTTTTCACCTTCTACAGTTCATAAACCTTTTTGAAAAGTTTCAATCTGGCTACCGTTCTGCCCACAGCACAGAAACAGCTCTGGTTAGGGTCAGCAATGATCTTCTAATGGCAGCTGACAATGGCTCACCTTCACTCCTCATCCTCCTGGATTTGTCTGCTACATTTGACACTGTTGACCACCACATTCTCCTCCACCGCCTACATACCACAGTTGGTCTTACAGACACTGCCCTAAACTGGTTCCAGTCCTACCTTGCTGACAGATCAGAATATATTTCAATCAACAATACAAGATCAGAGATACATACTGTGACCTGTGGAGTCCCCCAGGGTTCAGTTCTTGGCCCCATCCTTTTCATTCTGTACATGCTCCCCCTTGGCCATGTCATTAATCGTTATGGCATCTCATTTCACTGCTATGCTGATGACATACAACTTTACCTAAAAATTTATACTTCCTCCTCTGGAGCCTTGCTGACATCATCATCACCATCATCATCATCAACTACCCCTTCTTCAGGACTCTGCCTGCCTGGGGAAGATAGAGGACTGGATGGAACAAAATTTTCTCCAGCTAAACAGGGCCAAGACAGAAGCAATTCTGATTGGCACCTCACATCAGACAAAGTCAACACCCATAATCAGTTTCACTTTCTCTGGTCAGAACATTCCACTCTCCTCTTCAGTCACTAACCTTGGTGTCCGTATTGATCCTCAACTCACCTTTGAAAGCCATATAAATCACCTTTGCAAGGTCTCCTTCCACCACCTCAGAAATATTGCTAAACTTCGCCCGACTCTGAACGTATCAGATGCAGAAGCACTGGTTCATGCCTTCATCTCCTCAAGACTGGATTACTGTAATGCACTTCTCATCGGGATCCCAAACAAGAACCTTCAGAGGCTACAGTACATCCAGAATAGTGCTGCAAGGGTCCTGATGAGAGTGCGAAAATATAAACACATCACTCTGGTCCTCCATTCTCTTCACTGGCTTCCCATCTCTGCCAGGATAGAGTATAAGGTCTCCCTTCTCACCCACCAGTGCATCTACGGCAACGCTCTCACCTACCTAAAAGATCTGCTCAGACCTCAAACCTCATCACGATCCCTACGCTCTGACAATACACACCGTCTCCTGCAACCGAGGACAAAGCTCAGTACTATGGGTGATCGGGCCTTTTGTTCTGCTGCCCCTCGGCTGTGGAATGCCCTCCCCAACCATTTAAGGACACCACAGTCAAAAGAAAGTTTTAAAAAAGGACTTAAAACCTTTCTTTTTAGGAAATTTTATAGCTCGTAATTAGCTTTTTAAATTCTAAGCTTTTAATTGTAGAACATTGTGGACTTTTATGTGGTCCTTTTGTAGTAAGAGGTGGACATTTAAAACTATTTTTATTGTTTTTGACCATATATTTTACCATATATTTAATCATGTACTTTTATTTACTATGTGGCACTTGTGGTTTGTTTCAAATGTAAAGTGCATTACAAATAAAATGTATTATTATTATTATAAAATCAGAGTCAGAGGAAGTATTGGTGCATAAAGACCAAGAGCAGAAACCGCTGTTGAATGTGAGTGAGCAACAAGCCTCCTAGCAGTGTTTCAGAAACCGTCATGCTACCATGATGCACACAGCCACATGGGCTCAGGAGTACTTTGGAAAATCATTGTCACATAACAGTCAGCTGATGCATCAGATTAAATAAATATTAAAATAATAAGGTTGCATAAATTTGGAATCCTCTAAACTAATAGTTTGTTGATGTGCCCTTTGAAGCTAAGGATAGTCTACATTGTTTGGTCCAGACTTTCAAACTTTTCAGTTTGGTCTGAACCAAAATTGCAGGTGTGAAAAGGGCCACGAATCACGATCTGGACCAAAGGAGCAAAATTTGGTATGACCAAAAGAGGTGGTGTCTGTCCGGACCTAATGAACCATGGTTCGTACTTTCAGACCAAATACAGAAAGTTGACGCAGACGTTAACAACATTCAACAACAATAACAGAAGTAAAATAACCGGAGCAGCAGAAAAACTGAGCCGTGGTAGCACATGGAGCGAGGAGGAGACGACATGTTTAAAGTAATTTTGGTCTGATGAACATGTGAACAGTCAGCTTAAAAAACACAAAAATACTGAAACGTGCAACTTATTTCCTGAGAGGATGAAAAAGAAAGGATATAACAGGATGAAAGAGCAACCTAAACTAAAGAAACAGGCAGCAGCATATAAAAGAATATAAAAGAAGTATATTAAGCGTCAGACGAACATCCTACTACAAACCAATCAGTGTCAAGTGTAGGAAGATGCACCACACGTAAGTGGCAGTATAAGTATAAGTGATGGTGACAGGACGTAGGCGTGTCATAGTAAAAGTCTTTGGTGCGCTCACAAAAATACAGTGTGAAAACAAACCTAACCAGACCAAATACATGCAAAGTAACAAACACACAAACCTTGGTTTGGACCATGGTCCGGTCTTTCAGGTGTGAAAGCACCCTAAGACTGCATTCATACTTTTGGGTCAGAATCTATCAGCATGGCACATTTTGACTTGGAAATTTTTGCCTACCCATTCCAAAGCATTGATCTTCTGGTGAAGCCATTCTTTTGACTTTTGTCAGTGTGGAGGTACACTTTGAGGTGTTGTTATGCTGAAAGGTTGAATGGTGTCCTGCTGCTCTTCATCTTCAGCTTTTTTAGCAGAGGCCAGAAAGTTTTGTGCCAAAATTGACTGATATTTGGAGCTTAATTACTTTCACCTTGAAGCCCCAGTCCCAGCTGCAGAAACGTTTGGTGGTTGGTGTTCATTTGGTGGTGCACAGTGTTGGCTTTGCATCAAACATACCTGGCCATCACGGCCAAAATGTTCAACCTTGGTATCATCAGATCTTTGTAAGAAAATGCCCTAAGCCACACATATAAAAGGAGATAAAAAGAATAAATGAGATTGTTGTCAGCCGTACTTCACAACCAGTACTTCACTCCAACTCCTTTAATGTTGCTGTAGGTCTTTTGGCAGCCGCCTGGACCACTTTTCTTTTCTTCTCATCAGTTTTGGAGGGAAGTCGAGTTCTTGATGACCGTCTTCACTGTGTTCTATGGCAAATCGAATGTCTTGGGAATGTTTTATACCTTCTCCTAACTGATGCCTTTCAAAGTGAGATCCCTTTAATGCTTTTTAAACTCTTTATTTGTCTTTTGTTGTAACTGATTAAATATCAAGAAAATCCTACTAGAACGGCTGAACTTTATTTGGGGTTAATCAGAATGACTTTAAATGTTGGCAGTTGTGTTTTAACTGCTACTTAACATCAGTTTGAATGTGATTAGTTATTTCTGAACAAATCCATACTTCTAATGTCCTCTGATTTTTCTCCGTTGTACAATTTCACTCTGTTTTCAGTGGAATTGCACAGATAATGGGTCACATTCAAAATGGAAGAAGTTCTGAAATTATTCATCTTGGTCTGATTTTTTTTTATTACAAAAACCTGGCATTTTAACAAGGGTGCCCAAACTTTTGCATGCCACTGTATAGTATATAATATCCATCCATCCATTATCTCACCCTACTTAATCCATATCACGGTCACTGGGCACAGGGCATTACACTATCCCAACTAAGCCCAGGACAGGGCGCTATTCCATCGCTGGGTGCATACACAGACACTTTACAGTACCCAATACTTCTGACCTCCATGTTTTTGAACTGTGGGAGGAAACTGGAGACCCTGGAGGAAACCCACGCAGACACAGGTAGAATGTGGAAACTCCAACCAAATGGGAACTTGAACCCATGACCTCAGTGCTGAGAGGCGAACGTGCTAACCACTAAGACACCGTACTGATGCAATAATACCAAAGGAGCCCCGACCAACTATTGAGAGCTTATACAGTACATATTTTTCAGTAGAACAACATTCATTCATTCATTATCACACCCGCTTAATCCTTATCAGGGTCGCGGTTAGTCCCCTACCCCCTCACTGGGTGCAGGGCAGGGCATTACACTATTCAACTAAGCCCAGGACAGGGCGCCAGTCCATCACTGGGTGAACACACACGCACACACATGGACAATTTAGAGTAGCCAATTCACCTGACCTCCATGTTTTTTTGAACTGTGGGAGGAAACCGGAGTCCCCGGAGGAAACCCACAAAAACACGTGGAGAACATGGAAACTCCGCTCAGATGTGGACGCGAACCCAAGACCTCAGCGCTGAGAGGCGAACGTGCTAACCACTAAGCCACCGTGCCGCCCTAGAACAACATTTATGTATTGAAAATCATGTTTTGCATTGGTCGTATATAATATTATAATTTAATGTAAAATAACACTTCAGTTAAAACATTGTTGAGGTAGACTACGTGCAGTATTGGATACTAATGCTGGATATTCATGCCCTGAATCAAATTAAAAGTGATCTGTCCATGCAGACGGGCACAGAGTGAAGTAGATGAAGAGTCTTTGGCGCAGGTTCCTGTTTTGAGGAGAAAAAAACACTACAATGAGGACAACAGAGGAGGTAAATGTACTGTAGTGGATTATCGCTGATAACAGAAAAATGATAATCACTAAGGCTGCGTCTGTTTCAGGAAGGTAAACCAAGGCCAGCGCTGCTGGATGAGAAACACGGAAGATGTGGGTGAGTATAAAAAATTCCATCCCAAGCAGCTATGATGCTTCTCTAATACGACAAACCACATGATCTTTTTTATCTTTGGCTCTGAGGACGAAAACATTCAGTGAAGACATTCCGATCAAGCCCTGTGTGAACTGATGTATGTTAGAGATGGACAGTCATGCCTAATATATTTAAAATTTTAATTTTCTCTTGCAGTATAACTGTCCCAGCACCTTATATCAGCATAGTCTTTGTTTGTGACCTCTGCCATTATACCTGTTTAATTGTGATTTGGTAACAGTAGTTTATAACTGTTCTTTTGAACGTATGTGCCTGGGAATGATTAAAAAATGTAAGAAAATACCCTTTTAGTTTATCTTTAATTCTTTAAAGCGGCCGACAGAAACAGAGATGGTGTCTAAGGTCAAAAGTATCAGAATGCAGAGGTACATTATCTTTATGACCCATTATCACCTCATCCATAGCAGTTCTTTACTGCTTCCGCATGGTTAATGTTTGATGCTTTCCCAAACCTTAAACCAGGCCTTTCTGTACTCTCACTCTTACTGTAAAGAGATTTTCTATGTATCTGTAGTTCCAGGTAGAAAGAGAAATAAGTAAATTCAGTAATGTATGCACATTAAGATGAGGTTTTTAGAGTTTTTACACCATTTTATATGACATAATGCATCAGAATTCAGTTTATAGATTGAAATCCATGCTGTTTCATTTGTTTTTTATTATTATTATGTCATGAAAATGTTCATCAGTGATTTCCATCATATGGTCTTTGGTTTTTGTATCACATATCAATTTATAGCGAAGTATACATTCTACATTTGACTTGAGGTTGTTGTAGCCGTATTTACTGATGAATTACATATGCAGTGCATTACATTGTGTCCACATACTAATATATTGCCTATTAGCTGAACCTAAAGGTCGACCGACTTTGTTTCAGTATGCGAGTTCACTGATGAATAGCTGTGATAAAGTGAATTGCTTGTGTGAGTATATTTACAGTTGATTTAATGGATTGCCTCATAAACAACGAGTAAATCAAACAAAAAAGAAAAGCTATTTTCACACTCTTAAAAATGAAGATTCCTAAATGGTTCTCGGTTCGATTGTATTAACGCAACTCCAAATTAATTTGTGCTCATAATTTAATTAAATAAGGTAAGCTATTATCTCATTTATATTTTTTATATGTAAAGTGAAGTAATTTGAAGTCTTTTTCTCTTTTAATGTTGAATATTAATTTACTAAAATATCCTGTTAAAGACATTAATTGATTGAAGTTTTACAGTGGTAACCCTACTTACGAGCATCCCTACTAACGAGTATTCCAGGTAACGAGTCGAGATCTTGGAATATTTTTGTTCCAGGTAACGAGTAAAATTCCAAGTAACGAGTAGTGTAAATTTGTTCAGGTATGCCAACCACTAGGGGCGCTGTTGGTCGTAGCATCCCCTAGATGCTAGCGTAGAAGAAGAGGTCAGTCATTACCTTTGACCGCTGTCCAGAAAAAGAAAAGCGATGAAATGATAATGATAAATAAATGATAAGTGTAAACATGCCATACATGTACGCCCGTCCTCCTGTCCTCCTTAGCCGCCAGCCTACACGAGCACCGTCGTCGTCTTGTTTATGTTTTAAAAACCCATATAAACACATTATTTAGCATATTAAAGTATACTGTATATTGGCCGGCTGACACGGATTAATCAGTTTTACATGTATTCTTATGGGGAAAATGCATCCAGCTAACGAGCAAACCAGCTAACGAGCTCGGCTCCTGCACGGATTAAACTCATAAGTAGGGTTACCACTGTACTTTTATGCCCTCACACATCTCAAATGCAGAAATGGTTCTTTAAAGATCCGTTAAGTTCTTTAAGAAAGAAAAGGAGATTCCATGACATCACTCCACTGAGCCCTTTATTTTTAAGAGTGTGACAGATAGAAGCCTATTTCATAGATACATGCAGATATATTTCGTACAAAATATGGTAGAAAATCCATCTAAAAGCTTCACATCAGTGTTGCTGCACAAAGAGATAAAGTCAAATGCCTTTACGCATTAACCACCCTTGCCACCCCAGTGTACACGGATGTTTCCAAACAATCACATAATACACAGCGTGAACCGAGTACCCTGAGTGTAATTGTGTCATTGTGAAATCAATCATTCATCACCAAACCAAAGGTTGATTTCGATGACGTGGCAAGAGTCAACAGTGAAGGAATATCACGTATCTTGTGTCTTTAATTGAGCTGAATCATCTGACTATGCCACAAAGATGCAACTTTGGCCGCGACACACCCAGCTCTTAACGACTGAAGGGTCAAAGTAACTCCTCTGTCGAGGGATCGCTCCACATAACCTCATGATCTGCACCAGGTGTTCAACAGCCAGCCTTTTCACATGACAGCAGTGCAGCTATTTACCATCATCTCCATTGGCATCTCCACGATGGAACCAGTGTGCACGACGAGTTCATTACATTTCAATTTTGAAATAATCAAAGTAACATACTTGTGCTCTATATATACAGATGTATTGAGGTATTATAGATTTCATACATTGTCAGTTGAGATGATCATTTTTATCTATACACAAAGATTCCTGGTTGATAGGTACAAGCAGAAATTGCTCAGACATACCTGATTTACTCACTTGTTCTGCATAGTTCTCATTGGGCTAGCAAATAGTACAAAAAGACTCCAGCATCGTCATCTACAAAGGCACATAATCAATAGTTAGACAGTAAGAGTTGCATATCCGGCACCCCTTTGCTTCTCCTTAATCATGATGTCTATTAGCGACAAAACAATACAAATACTGTGCTTCGTTTGCTGTTACTTGTGTAGCGGTGACTTTCTTTCTTGTGTGTTTAGTGTGATACGAGAGGTTTATTCAGCATCGATGAGGGTGTAGTGTAAACGTTTATTTTGTTTAACATTCACTTCAAGTGTTCCACCTCTGTTATCAGCAGTTTTTAGTATTCTTCTTTGATAGTGGTAGATAACGTGTCCGTCAACAAGCTGTTGCCAGCGCTAGCCACTATAGCAACGTTCCCATGGACATCGACAGTGGGTGGGGTGGCTGTGGTGGTGGAGGCCTGCTGGGACTGCTGCATCTTCTTTCTGTTGATCTTCCTCTCTTTAGCACGTCTGTTCTGAAACCATATCTTTACCTGAGGTGCACAAAACAGCAGCAATAAGTATATATACCTGGAATAGATGAGAATCAAGGAACTGTAAAAGCAATCATTCCTTTGTACAGATTAGGCTTGGCTAGGGGTCTGTTATAATGAATGATAGCTAGTTATAGTGCATTTCATTTGAGGGCCAAAGCTAATCAAGTTCTGGAGAATCACTCCGTAAAACGTTTCCCAAACCTCCTCCAAGAGAGCAATTTTCTGCTCTTGCTCACCAAATATAACTTAGAGGAAATAAAAACTTTAAAGTCATGGTGCCAGGTAAAAGAATTGTTCACTCAAATCATATTTATTTTCTCTTACCCCAGAGGTAGTCATTCAGTCAAGACATATTTGACGTCCAAATTTAGCTTCTTTAGTTTAGAACTGGAGCTGTGAGGCTAATGTTGCTAACAAAATACTTGAACTAAGTTCCAAATTTAGCTTCTTTAGTTTAGAACTGGAGCTGTAAGGCTAATGCTGCTAACAAAATATTAGAACTAGGATGACCAGATATACTCTTTTACCCGAACTTGTCCTCTTTTTGAGAAAAAGAATGTCAGTTTATTATAATAACAGTTTATTATTATGAAATAATATGTAATAATGTATTAATATTTTATTATTGATTAATATTAATTTTATTATTTTATTATTCATAATAATGTTTAATAGTTTTTATTAGTATATTATTAATAGTAACTAGACATTATAATAAAATATAAATGATAATTTGTCAATATTTATTAATAACTAATAATAATAATAAAAGTTATGCTCAAGCACCAAAAAAAAAAAAAAAAAAAAACCCAGTATATACAGTATTATCTTCATTATAAATGTCAAAAAGTATTTGTGGCTCCCAGTGTTTTCTTTTACGTGGAAACCAGGTCAAAATGACTTTTTGAGTGTTAAAGGTTGCTGACCCCTGCTCTAGAAGCACTTCGATATTCCTTACTGTGGCATGACTAGTGATGGCAGCAATCATGGAGCAGTGAAAATATTCCTTCTGCTCAGTCAGCATTTTGATTGGAAGAACGGTGGTGTGCAAAGTAAATTACTTGAAGTTAAAAGAACCCCAACAAAATGATAACAAAATTATACATTTCCATGAATGTTCCTAGTGTACAACTTTTTTGAAATGTCTTTGCATTTAACATGTGACACATTATACCCCACTCACTAAAACTGATTCTAGGTCAGAACTTTCAATTCTAAGTAGATTGTCTAAGGCAGTAGCTGTAGTTTTTTGTTAATTTCTATAGTTTGTAGTAACTCATACTGTGACCTAAACCACATTGACTAGCCTGTGAGACCTTAGTTATGACATGACTGTTGTTTGAGACCAGTTTTGTTGATGTATTTTAATGAAAACCACCAGGATACTTAATTGACATCTGAGTTCTAGTGTTTGGTAACAACATTAGCCTTGCAGCTCCAGTTCTAAAGTAAAATAGCAGAATTTGGACCAAAGGTAAGTGCAACATTATGAAAATATGATTTTGAGAGAACAGTTC
The DNA here is from genome assembly GCA_036984385.1 of Crenuchus spilurus. NCBI lineage: Eukaryota > Metazoa > Chordata > Actinopteri > Characiformes > Crenuchidae > Crenuchus > Crenuchus spilurus. The sequence continues at coordinate 19,681 of BRDA01012674.1, read as the reverse complement.
CTTGACATTTTTTTATCTGAATGTCCATTTTTGTTGAAAGCATTCCCTTCAGTAAGGCAAATGTCATGGTCCTCAGACTTGTGCATTGGGCAAATGTATCAATTAAGTCCAGATGTAGGTAGAAACTTAATTTATTTAATTAGGTAGTAGTTAAATGTTTTCAATATTTGTAGGATTGGTATTTGTGGGATACTTGAAATATATGCAAATCAGTTATTAGCATTTAGTTAATATTTCCTTGTTATGTATAATTTTATTATGGTAACCCCCAGCTCTTTTTCTGTGAGTGCTCTTGGCTCACCCACCTGTCGTTCTGAGAGGTGAAGAGACAGAGCCAGCTCAGCCTTCCTTCTGATGGTGATGTACCGGCTGAAGTGGAACTCTTTTTCCAGCTCCAGACGCTGGTGGTCACTGTACACCACCCTGTACTTGTCCTTCGTTCTGGTCTTCCCTCCTACTGTGGTCAAAGTAAAGTAAAATTACTTAATTGGTTTGTTTTAGTTTTCTGAAGTTCTACTGTCTGTGATAAAAATACTCAGAGGGTTAGAGTGCTAATTACCAGCATGTATACTGTTGCTTCATTTTATCTTTGTTCACATGTAAGTTAAAGGTCATGACCTAGAAATTGGCAGGCTTAGTTATACCAACAGTAAAATCTCCTTTTTACACATTTAAATATGTGTGGTCACCAATTCAGGTCATAAAATACTACAATATGTGTCTATAATAAAGTATCAGTTTACTATGAGCGATGTCAAAACCTCTTATGGTGTGTATTTATACTGTTGGCTTATATCAGTCACACCAACATTCTCATTAAACATTAATTTATTATTGTTTTATGGCACGGCTCAAAAAGGGCAAATAAACGAGTTTTCTCACCATGTACTATTTAATCTCAAGCATGCTAGATTTCTATCAAAATGTTCTTACATGTATGATTAAAAATTCTATGCTAGTGATCATTAAATCTTAATAAACTAGTTGTTAACGGTCTGTCTCTAAACTGTCTGCATATTCCAGTCAAAAATCATAATGAATACAAATGTGATACAAAGATTTACTTAATGTCATGTCATGTCACACGCCGTCATCGCTTCACGATGGTAGGCTGCACAGACGAGTCACTTCTCTCCAATGCCATCTGTCTCTGGTTGCTTGTAGCAGGCTAGCACCTGATAATCCAGTCCATGTGTTGATGTTATCCATCCAGGTTATTCTTGGTCTTCCACGTCTTCGGACTCCTTCCACAAGTCCAGTCATAACACTTCCTTCAATGCTCTCATGTGCTGCCTCATCACATGACTGAAGTAACGTAACTTGTGTGATTTAATGTGCATCAGTAACTCCTTTTGAGTTCTAGCATCTCATAGTCTTGCTCAATGGTCATCATCTTCATCCATGAGATCTTCAGCAATTTCCTGATGCACTTGTTCTCAAAAGCCTGAATACATCTTTCTTCCTCTTTCTTCAATTTACTTAATACTAATACTAATTAATTGCTAGAAAGAGAGTATTCAGTGTAATGCTTGCGCTACTATTTCGCAATGATTATTTTGGAAAACCCAGTCCTGATAAGTGGTTTCTGCCATATGAGTGAGCTGTCTAGTATACACAATGTGATCCTAGAAAATAAAAAAATCACACAAATCTACTAGAGCTATAAACTTCTACTTGTGTTTTACATTCATTGTGATGGAATGTAATTTACACACAGCGAATATAGGTCATTTTTCATTATTATAACCTTGTCAATTACACAACTCAATGGATCCCATGACACCAGGGTCAACGGTTGTGGCAAAAAAATTAGCTGTGGGGGGAAATCAGGTAAGAAACAAATACATACACCCAGTGCTTAAGCTGGTTTAGTCACTAATAGTATTGATCTAGCATGTATTCAGTCGAGACTCTGAGTTGATGTAATGATAATGAGCATGCTGTTAGTTCATACACAGCAGTGCTCAGAAATGTATAGTAGATTCAATGTTTTCAACAATACAAAGACTATTTTAACACATTAAAAGTGTGCCTTAAGTAATTTATAGTAATGTTTAAATAACTTTTAAACATTTATAGTAAAAATTATAAATTAATTTTATAATTAATTAAAAAAAATAATATAAAACATATAATATAAAAAAATAATATAAAAAAATAATATAAAATATATTAATATAGTAAAACTTTATAGTAATGTTTAAATAACTTTTAAACATTTATAGTAAAAATTATAAATTAATTTTATAATTAATAAAAAAATAATATAAAAAATATAATATAAAAAAAATAATATAAAAAATATAATATAAAAAAAATAATATAAAAAATATAATATAAAATTATATATTAATATAGTAAAAATGTATAGTCATTTATAGTAAGAATGAATTATGGAGAGAATATGATTCTAAAATGACTGAGAACAACCGAGTTACAATGAAATCAACTTTCTTTACGACTTATAATTGGCTGATTAAATAATAAAGTGGAAATTAACTAGAAACACAAGGTTATTTGATATTTCATCTATATAGTATGTACAGGATAATGCTATAATTGTACTACAAACATATGAAACATACCTGTGCACGCTTTAATCTATGATGTATCATTAGTACTTAATTGCACATCAATAAATCATTGGAAATTCCTTAGAACACACAATATGGCAGAATTGAAAATGTTGAAATATGTATTCCAATACAATAGACATACTCTTTGTAAATAAATTCAGTATCACTCAGATTGACCCCAGTGATCGTATGGCCATGCGTGCCTAGTTACCTCTCCAACCTTTTCGATTTCTGCCGGGTAGTCAATGACAGACATGTTTGCATGCTCTCTCCCACATTCACACGCACACACACATGCACCCCTGTCAGTCTTATCAGTTTTCGTGGGTTCCTCCTGGAGTGGACACAGCAGGGTGCGGCCTGCATGTCATCAGACAGCCTGGCTTCTGATGTTAGCTTTTCAGAAAATCTTTCACCAGGCGACAGGCTGCGGCGCTCAAAAGACGCCTTGTGCTTTGACCCAGTGATGGATAATACACGAACGTTGGGCAACACTGAACCACCTTTGGACACCCAACTTGTCGAGCATAGTACTGTATGCATGTGTGGCTCTGGAGCTAAGCAAACCACTAAGCAACAGAATGCTCAACATGATAGTAATATAAGTTTTTATTGCTGCTACACGTTATAATGTTATAAATATAGTCAAGTCAACTTGTTGACACCAATACTGAACTAAAAAGTGTTTTTGCCCTTCTAACAAAGAATATTAAGTATCTAGAGCAGCATTTGTGGGATTTCATCAATCTTGAAATGGCTAGTAAAACAAATAATATTCTTCAGGATGACCCCAAAACGCATATAAACCAGTACACAGTAGGGTCACCCCCCAAAAATCATTGTTTCTCTGTATTTTCACATTTTTGTTTTTCTTTCTTACTGAGCCAAAATTGACCCCAGTCAGTTTACTACTGTGTTTTACATTGATCACATTGGTCATAAGCCTTCCTGGCACAACCTTACCTGAGATAGTGAGTAAAATTAGGCTGGAGCTCAGCGAGATACCAAGTTAAATGAGCTATGTGCTCAGGCGAGATAGTAAAATCAGCTAGTGTGATGTTTGATGAGCACATAGGCTGGCAAGGTTTGGCTGAACAGTGCATCGTATGGCAGCAAGTTCTGCTTCACTTTCTTTAGCAGTGTCCTTAACTCGAGGCTTGGTTTCTTTAGCATCAATTTGCTTATATCTTAAATCATATGGTAGAGTAACTAAGGCATGTATAACCCGGATGTAAGCCTAAAATAAATACCCAAGAGCCAAAACCTCATGCTGAACACTGAGTGTGAACTAACATTTGGGATTAGGAGAGTTCTGAATTGAGATTACCAATGTAGTTTAGTGCTACCCATGTGATCCTATACACTCAATATGTTTACATGAATATGGAAAGGCTCAGTAACCTCTCCGTGACCCCACAGAGATGCTGCTATGACATTAACAGTAGTCTAATGGCTTATTATCATAGTCTGTGGCTCAAAAATAGACCTGTCAATAAAATGATAAAATACAGTAGTAAAGCCTTAGTTGTGAGGTTAATTGGTAACACTGGCTATATGAGGCCTCAAATGTGCTCAAATGATAACCCCATAATGGGTGTTATAAAGCAGGCAATATGGATAGTTAGGGCCATAGTAACACGCTCCAGTAGCCTCTAATAAATGAATAAATGCATAAATTAATAAACCAATTAGATTACGTAAACATGTATGTAAATACTACATTATAATAATAAATAATTACACTACAAACAGCACTAATATAACTCAGCGGTAGGATAATTACATGTATTAAGACATTTTGTTCTTCCTCTATCTGCAGTTGTCTGTGCTATATTCCAGTAAAACATGAGTCAACATAACTTCACTCAGGTATGACTTAAAACAAAACCTCACAGTATAAAAGACCATCGGGTGCCGTTTTGACACTTATGTACACATAAAATACATGACTACTTTCTTATCACCCCATAACAATTAGCCTTCATGTAGCACCTGATAAGCTTGTAGAAATCCATTCATAACGACTAAATTACGTGTAACCTACACCTGTAATTCATGACACCCATGAGTTACGTGAATTCCAGCAGCAGTGTTGACATTTCTTTACTCAGTACGTTTGGTAATAGTGAGTAATTACAGCGGTATTGAAATTAAGCAGCACAATCTGAACCTAAACATTAAAAGGGATGTAAACTTTACGCCTGGGGATCACTTACAGTTAAAGCTTGTAGAGATCCATTATTATAATGAATTACACAAGCAGCTTGTAACCTTCGTGAATTACCTTTAACTCAAGCCATGATGGGATCCAGTAACATGATTGACATCTTTCAGCTCTAGATAGTTTCAGTTTTATTGTAAGATGAATGAAGCAGAATGTAACACTGAGGGTTGGTTTTCAGAGCAAGGATTAAGCCTAGAGGACTACATTTATACACCACTTCCCTGGAAAGGCTCTTTTAACTGAGCAGCAGAAGCTGGATTTTTAGAAGTTATAACTTTTACTGTGTGCTGGTTTTGTTGTGAGATTAGTCACAGCTCAAATACAATCAGGCTTGTAGGGAAAAAACTCATTTTTGAGTACTTTTATGATTTTTCTGCCACTGGAGTTAGTTTTAGTTTAAATGTTCTGGATCTCAGTTATAAACACTGGATTAAAAAGATGCTTCTGAGCAAACTTGGAAACAATTACACTATAAGAGTTATACACTCTTTTATAGTTATATAGAACTATTTTTAAAAAGGTTCTGTATAGAACCATCTACAACACATTCCTCATCAATCTGAAGAACCCTTTCACAATGGAAACGCTTTTGGTTCTTTTGGGTGTTCACGGTTTAATATAGAACCATTTACTTGACTAAAGAACCCTTGAAGAACCTCCTTTTTGTGCCTCACTTAGCTGTTCTACTTTAATCAATCAGCAAATTCCTATAGAACAAGTGAAACAACCAATTTCCCACAGCTTCAGGTGTTCTTAATGTACAGCAGACAGTACCTGTGTTTGCAGGTGTGATGGTGGTGCGTCTCATCCACTCGGCCTGTTCTCTCTCAGAGACGGGGGATAGGTGAGGATTGACAGCAGTGCTTTGAGAAGCAGCTGTATTTGGAGCTCCAGCAGCAGGCAGGCTCCTCTGCTCCGGCGCAGGCACCAGCCCCACGCCGCTGGGGCCCAGGCCGGGGTAAGTGTGCGCGGGGCTGGCGCTGTACAGGGACCAGTCGTCGTGGGGCGCGCCGTACACGGGGCTCCAGCCGTTCTGCTGGTGCTCGAGCGCGGCGACGTGGTGGTGGTGGTGGTAGCCGCTGTAGTCCGAGTACGGGGGAGACGGGTACATACCCTGGTGGGCTCCCACGCTCAGGTTCACGTGCCTCACCGGATTGCCGTACATGCTTCCAGCGCCGCCGCCGCTGTCCCTCTCCAACAGGTAACTTACGGACATTTTGGCATTGCTGAGGCGCGTGGAGCGCGAGCAAGAGCGCGGGGGGCAGCCCCGCTTTCACTTTAACCAGGACTTCACCACCTCTCTCTCTCTCTCTCTCTCTCTCTCTTTCTCTCTCTCTCTTTCTCTCTCTCTCTACCTCTCTATCACCCTCTCTTTGTCGCTCTCCCGCTCTCGTTTCTTCCTTTTCCTGAAGCGCGCGGTGCGCACCTGAGCGCGAGGCGTGTTTGCACAACAGCGCGGTGACGCACGCCCCCGCGCGCACAGGTTTTACAACCACCGGGGCAAGATGACGGGCGCCTCATGATGGGGTGTTGGGGAGGGGGGAGGGGTGTCATTATTGCCCTCGCTCGTATTGTCCAGAGAGAACAATGACCATTAGAAACTTAAAAACTAGTCTTTAGTCATTAAACAAGTAAAAAAAAAACTTAAAATGTGAATATACTCTATAATATACAGCACACACACACGTTTGTTTCAGTGAATTGTGGGGACATTACATAGACTTTATCAAACTTTAAAACCTCACAACATGGCTTAAACCTGGTACATACACACAAACACACTTTGGTATTGCTATACTAGTGAGGACATTCAATTGATTTGTGTAATACTGATTTAAAATAAACATAAACTTAAAAGTAATCTTACCAACCAAAGGTCATTGGGTCTGCTCTTTTAATTTTTCCAAAAATAAAAAATAAAGAAAGAAAATGTCACATTTCTTGTGAGGACCAGCAAAACGTCCCCACGTTTACACATCTGACATGCATTCCTATCGTTATGAGGACTTTCAGTCCCCACCAGGGAGAAATACAAGGACACACACACACACTGTATGAACCATGAACACTTAAAGAACCCTTCTCATGGATAAAGGGTTCTTTCCTTGGTGAAAGCGCTTTTCAGATTGATGAGGGATGTGTTGTAGTTGGTTCCATACAGAACCTTTTTTTAATGGTTCTTCAAAGCCCCCAAAGCATTTTGCTGTAGTTACAATGTCAAGCATGTAATAATAGAGGAACCATTGTTGATGCTATATAGAACAATTTTCAAAAGGCTTCTATATAGAACCATCTAGAGCACATTCCTCATCAATCTGAAGAACCCTTTCTTCATGCAAAGAACCCTTTATCCATAAGGGTTCTTTGAATGTACATTTCTGTATAAAACTATTTTCTTTAGTAAAGAACCCTTAAAGAACCATCTCTTTTAAGAGTGTGTGATGTTTATGTTACTGTATTGTAAGTTCTATTGTTTACATCTGTAAACATGCTCATTGTGTATACTTTGACTGTCTGATTCTGATTCTGAACTGCTTTCTGATTGAGGAATGTGTTGGTTTAACCCATCTCAAAGCTTCCCCTCATGGCAGTCCATTATTTATATCATCCTGGTTTGGTTAATCAACGCTTCAAGCTAGCACCTATTTATTCTAATGATCTTAACTTCTAAACAAATTGAATCTGCACATTTTAAGGCACATTTTATTTACTGAATTGAACAGTTTGGGAAACAATAGAAATTCAAGTGTGGCCTATGCAGCTGTGTCACAATCCAAAAACGTTAACTAACATAAATATTTTAACTTGTTCCCTAGAGGTGAACTTATTGACTTGTTACTTGTTAAAATTCGGTCATTTGACCAGGGGTGTCCAAATATAGTACTGTACACATTTGCATAGTACTGTACATATGCAACAGACATAAACAATAACTTTATTTCATCAGTAAGTGTGTTTTGTCTGTAATAACATTACATATTATGTACACACACAAACACAAATTGCTAAACATGTTGGTTAGTTGGTGAGAATATCACCAGTTTGCTTTCTGATCTTCTGTGTGTTCAATTCCAGGAGCAGCTCAACTGGTTTAGTGTAATGAAGTAATGGGAAACGCTCCATTCAGGAGATAATGGTTCACAGTAATGGTGGTGATAGGAACCAGACATTCATAGTGTCTCTAAAAGCTCCATCATTGAAAACTATTACATGGGGCATTGTTTGATGATAGCTGTGAAATAAAGTTTTGGTCTAAAAGTTGTATATTTTAAATTTTAGTTATGTTTAACAGGTAACAGGGCATAGCACCCAATGATTATTTTTGTTTTTTCTGTATTTTCCCACTGCCAGCGTTAAATATAAAACCTTAGAAGACATTTGTATGTTTGTATAGTAAATAATAATACAATGTATTATACATTGTGACCCCTGGTCCCAATCATCAGCATCATAGCTTTTCTGCAGAACTCTAAATGAAAACAATAACTTTAAAAAGTAAAATAGTGCTTTGTTTAAGTGATTATACTTCTCTGTGAAAGTGAATGCCTCCTCAGGCTGTGATTGAGGAAGTAACTGTGTCAGGGGGCAGGTCAGTTCCTGTGAAAATGCTAAAGCCACAGCTTCTTAGTGTACTATGCAGGGAGGAGACAGGTGTTTGGGATTCAGCCAGGCTTTTCCTGTTCTAACACACCTCATCATGTCATTCAGCTGATCAGGTTCATGTTTAAGGCCTTGGTAGAGTTAAATAAGAGGGTCTGTCCAGGAACACATTTGCCTTCTTTACCACCTGGCTGCTGTTTCCTGAAGCTGATTCAGGAGTAAAACTATGGGTACAACAATGGAAATTCTATTGTACCTCAATGATGTACAGCCCAGGGACAAGTCTTGTTCTCTCTTAAGTACAAATCTGTACTTAATTGTCTTATGTAAACAACGTCCAATTGGCACATTTTATTCACGTGCAACCACGTGACACATTTGCACCGTTTCTTTAAGGGGCAACGTCATCGGTGTGCTTAATGCGCTATTGCGGTGTTAAACCCCAATCAAAACATCCTCGCACAACGTTTATGACGGCACACACATGCACGTGCGCGCTCGCATGACGCGCCGGAGCCTTTTGTCTTTCATTTCCAGCTACCAGCACTTCAAAGCTCACCGCCATCGCCCCAGTGTCCCCCCCAGTGCCCCTTCCATCACACCTTCTCAGTGACGCCGCGCATTTACATGGGAAAAGAGCGCGCGCGCATATCAAAGGACGCGAGCACATAACATCAAAGCGCAATAAAACACTACAAATTGGAGCGGAGGGGTCTTAACACACACACACACACACACACACACACACACACACACACACACACACACACACACACACACTGAAACGCCATTGTATGGAAATGATTGGAATCTCTCTCTCTCTCTCTCTCTCTCTCTCTCTCTCTCTCTCTCTCTCTCTCTCTCTCATATTCTTATATATATTAAAATGAGACCAAGATGAGTAATTTCATCCCTTTTAATTCAACTTATAAGCGGTACAATTCACTTGAAAACATACTGAAATAATTTAAAGGGAAAAAATAGTGTGGTTGAATAAGTGAGGATGTGGTGGTGTTCAGAATTAGCCAATCACATCCCAGTTCATGTTAAATAATTGTCCATACACCTCCCATCAATTAAAGCAACTGACAAAGTTCAGCTCATCTAGTATGACTTTTACTTAGATGCATCTGAGCAACTATCAGTCTGCAAAGAGCCTACAAAGCATCAAAGGGATCTCATTGTTGAAAGGTATCAGTGTGGAGAACCATTTCCAGAGCATTAGATATACTATGGAATAAAATGAAGATAGTCATCAACAAGTCAATACAATATGGCACAAGAGTGACATTACCAAGAACTGGATGTCTCGCAAAAAATGATGAAAAGACAAGAAGAAAACTGAAGAAAACAACAACATTAAAGAGGTACAGGAATCTCTGGCAAGTACTACTTGAATCCTACGTGTGACAAAAGCCTCCCATATTCTTTATATGCCTGGGCTGTTGGGTAGGGTAGCAAGGTTGAAGTGTTTCTTACAAATAAAAAAAAAATCCAAGCAGCTACATTTATCAGAAACCTACATCACGTCTGCATGTGAGAAAATGTGTTACAGTCTGATGAGAACAATATTGAGCTTTATAATCATAATTCTAGAAGGTTTTTTGTCACACAACACTGTGCATCATAAAAATAACACTATGTGCACTGTGAAGCATGATGGAGGTAGCATTATGTTTTAGGGCTGTTATGTTTCAACTGGAACTTGGATTTTAAACAAGGTGGAGATAATTATGTTCAAATTTTCCATTAATTTGGCACAAAACCTTTAGACCTCTGCTAAAAATCTAGCAGAGAATTTAATCTTTCAGCATCAAATCAATCAATCAAAACTTTATTTATATAGCACTTTTCATACAAGTCAAATTGAAATTCAAAGTGATTTACAAGTGACTGACAAGAAAAGATTATAAATAAAACAAAAAATAAATAGATAAAAATTAATATAAAAGAACTGTAAAAACAATAAAAAATAAGTTAAATGAAAAAATATAAAATGTGTAAAATGAAAGTAAAATTGAAAATAAAGCAAATGAATAAAATGAATAATTTAATAAATGATATTTTTTGCTTATAAAAAACTACATAAAAGCCAGACTAAATAAGTAAGTTTTTAATTTGGATTTTAATATATTAATACTTAACATGACAATGGCACAAAGCAATATCTCCACAAAACAATGGTTTCAGAAGAAGATCAGAGTTTTGGAAAGGCCCAAACAGAGTCCAGACCTGAAGGATCAGCACCTTCCTAACTAATGGAAATAGTCTCAAGCCGCACCTCAAGGCCTTTGAGCTTCTAGTACGGCTCGGCTCAACCCGCCATCCTTCAAAACACGTGGAAGACTAGCATCAAGACTCTTCTCTGTCCTATAGCACCCAGGTGGTGGAAGAAACTTCCACTGACTGTTAGGGCAGCCCATCTCTTTTGTGGAGCACTTAAGCAGCACTAATTTAAAATGCTTATTGTAATGTATTGTAAAGCTCTTATATTGTGTATAATTGTGTATCTTTCCTTCTTTCTAGGTATTAGTGATGGTTTAGCTCTAACAGTGTCTGAACTGAAGAGTAGTTTAGACTCTAACCTGTCTGTACTAGCTGAGATATTTAACAAAACACTTTTGTATGTCGCTCTGGATAAGAACATCTGCCAAATGCCATAAACATAAACATAACGTAAACGTAAACCAGAATCCAATTAAACACTTGTGGGATGACCAGAAGAGGGCTGTGCCCAGGAGATGCCGTCTTTTGTAAAGAAAAGTGGACAAAGACCCAAAAAGACTGAATACTGTCATAAAATCAAAAAGTGCTTCAAACAAAGCATTAGTTTAAGGGTGTCTATATTTATGTAAACATGTTATTTTACTTTTTTCCCTTAAAATGTTTGTTTGTTTTTCAGTTGAGCTGCACAGTTTACAGACCACATTAAAGGTGTAAAATGTTGTGAAATGTTAAATAATAAAAACCAGGCATTTTAACAGGGGTTTGTTAAATTTTTGCAGCTCTGGAAAAATAAATGTATCACTCCAGAGTCCAATCTACTCTCCAGTCCATCACACAAAGCCAGGCTGCAGGAGTGGCATAAATATAAAAAAACTGGTGGAAACAAATCACGCATATTCTACCAAATATTGATTTCAGAGCTCTTCTTAAGTTAAAACATCGTTCCTAATTAATGTGGAGTTTAATATAGAACTTGTTTTCTTTGAATTATCCAACTACACTACATATTTTTGTTATTGTGAAATGTGTTCGTTTCCTGTTAATAAATGCTGTAAATGACATACCTGTAAATAGTAAAACCAGAGAAACTGAATCTGAATATAAATGTTTTTATTAAGTTTAAAATTCAGCAAAATAATATAACTGATTCTGGGGAAAAATGTGCAAAAATATATCAAACTTTTATTGGTTCTCTGTACACAGAACTTGTTTTTGCTTATTGAAAGAAGCTCTCCCATTGTTCTCCCTGCATTCAGATTATCAGGACATGGGTTTCCTTTAGGCATCAAGGGCACTGGTATAATTTTTAAGGTCACTTGTAGTGTAATTAGTCACTTTAAGTGTAATTAGTCATAGTTTACTGAGCAAAGTCCACAGGCACACATTAAACCAACAGTAGTTACTTTAACTATGTGTGAGTGTTCTCATTTTTACCACAAGTGGGCAGCAGACCCTAGAGAGATAAATGGATAGAGACGAAAGTTTTCCATGACCTTCTTCTTCTTCATTCTCTTCTTCTTCTACTACTACAGCAAGAAACAACCACTATTACTAC
>BRDA01012674.1:0-5000 GCA_036984385.1 Crenuchus spilurus | reverse complement strand
ACTACTACAACCACTACAGCAACAAACTACTACAGCAACAAACAACTACTATTACCACTACTACTTCTACTACTATTATTAGTACTATTACTCTTACTACAGCAACAAACAATTACTATTATTATTAGTATTACTACTAGTAGTAGTGCTACTACTTCATTATCTTCTACTAACACTACTACTACTACAACAAACACCAACTACTACTATTACTTAAGTTTCTTCTTGTTTTTCTTCTACTACTACTACAACTACTATCTTCTTCTTTTTTGCCTTCTTCTTCTTCTTCTTCTTCTTCTTCTTTTTCTTAATTCATTAAAAGAAATATGGATCCAGAAGCAAGAGCAGTGAGTAAAATGATGACAGAGAGAGAGATGAAAGGGAACAGCTTGAAATGGAGAAAGGAAAACCCTGAGAGGGAAATTTCTAGTGGAAAACAGTGACATGTGAAAAAATCATTACTTAGTACATCCTTGACTTTTGCTCTTTGGCTTCTTGCTTTGAAAATAAGACAGAGACATGAACGTCTGCTGGCTGAGTGGGTTTAAAAAGCAGAGGCCTGTTTAAAAACTCTGGAGAATGTCCTGCTGATATGTTTTATGAGTTACACATTGTCAGGCACATTGATTGAAGTGCAGTTTGTACCTGGTGCATTAAGGTTGAAGGTGCTGGCAGTACAATGGTTGGCATGTTGGACTCTCACAGAGACTGGAACACACTATAAAGAATACCATCGTAATCCATTAATATTCTTTATAGAATCAACAGTGGTCATGTGATTAATAGTCTCACAGTTTTCTTCAGGATTAGTCGAGTCAGTGGGTCAAACTGGACAAATTCTTTATTTGTGCAAATAAAACAGTTCCAGTAACATTTTGCTCTCTGTCTTTGATTTCTGCCTTATTTAGCTCTTCTTGCTCCCTCCCTCTATGGTATTGGTCTATGTGTGTTTAGTCTTATCTTGTGGGTGTTTGGGACATTTGTGTTTTAATTTTGGGTTTGTAATATTTATACTTTGTATTAAATATGTATCTATAACATTAGTTCTGATGGCTTTGGACTGTTAACAGCTACTTGTATGTGATCTGATGTGCTACTGAAAATTAAAGGCTTCAATTCAAAACACATTAAATGCCATTTCATAATGATATACTGTAATAAAGAATTCATTACAGCAAATTTAAAACGTTCTAAATGGCTACAGATATAAATGTTTGTATAATTTCTTTCTTTCTTTCTTTCTTTCTTTCTTTCTTTCTTTCTTTCTGTAGAGCTCTTAAAAATAAAAAAAAAATAGAGAATCTTAATTTACTAGAATATTTCATTTGGAGTTTGAATAAATTACTATTCAAACATCAACATTAAAACAAAAATGACTTGAAATGTGTTACTTTACATGTAATGGATATAAAATATATGACAAATTATTTTTGAAATAAATTATGAACAAAATAGTTTCTCACAAAATTCACATTTTTGAAGATTTTTGGAGATAGTATAGAAGCTGCTTTTTGCCTTTTCAAAATTCTTGGTATAACTGCTGCTCCATGTAGCTCACACAGAGTAACACACACTGCACACAGGGCAGCATGTCAGTGGGGGTCAATCAATCAATCAATCAATCAATCAATCAATCAATCAATCAATCAGTCAATCAATCAAATCAGTCTATCAGTCAATCAATCAAATCAGGCAATCAATCAATAACTCAACGTTATTAAGAGAAAAAATGACTTAAAAATCTAAATTAAACTTTAGGCCACACCCACTTCAGGTAGGATACAGGTCTAGAAGTAGACATTTTGATCTCTGAACAAATACAGAATAAGTCTATATTTTAGTATAACTTTATTTTACCAACACCTACAGTTCTGTTATTATGCATATGTGTAAATATGTAAAAAAGAAAAATTTACAGCTTCTTACAAAGTATTTTTAATTACATAAATGTGAGTTTGCACATGACTAATATATTAGAATAATGCTGAGTTTATATCACTGAAAACTCTGATTGGAAACTTTTGGGTGCTTGTATATACATACACACAGAGTGCTCCACCGCTGCCATTTCCTGTCTCAGCCCTCAGCATTACAGCATGTTCCCCAAGATACAGCAGCGGCTGTCTCCACAGGCTGGCCTGTCTCTGCCAGCAGCTCCAGACCACTGCAAAAATAATGAATAAAACTGCAAGCAAGTGAAAAAGTCTGGGCACAGGCAGGAACATTTTTTCCACACCGTCTGCATCGGAGACCAGGCCAGTCTCGCTTCACATGACTAGACCTTCAATTATAGGAAAAGTACTTTCACAGTTTGTTAGTTTATTTCTGAAATGGCTTTACCTGCACTACTTTATCAGCAGTGCTCTTCTAGAGTTGCACCTTCTGCCCTGACATTCAGCCATACATCTCAGTGAGGCAAAGGTACAGTTTCACGCTGTGTATTTTAGACATCTGCTTATGTGATCCAAACCACAAAAAGCTTTAAAAAGAGCTCAAGGAGCAGCAGTTGTGCCTTATAAAGGAAGAAATTTCCTTCCCTTGGACACTAAATGTCCATTTAGAGGTTGGGTCAGTTAAGAAGAGTGCACTAATGCCTGCCAGGATTGCATTATGTGGTGTACATCACAGGGCTTGGTCTTCACTCTCATTTAAAGAAGCCTGAGTGAGAGATCAGTGAATGCTGCTAATGTCCCTGTAGCTGCTGTGTGTCGATGCTAAAGCTTGTTTGCTAATGAGTTGTTATGGTTCCAAGTACAGTTAAAATGTGTCTGTATTCTCAAAGCCCAGACCACAGCTGAAACAAGACCAGGTCCTTAACCATCCAAAACAAAGACTCTTGGCTGTGAAAAACAAAAACTGTTGCTGTGGTATCTCGAAGAAATAACATGAAGACAGTACATTACACTCAGTGACATTGCAATGACCGACAAAGACTGTGAAACATGAGGGAACAAATAAACCAATCATAATTTTTTTTTTTTGTTTTTTTTTTGTTTTTTTTTTTTGTTTGTTTTTTAGTTTTTTGTTTATGTATTGTAATTAACAGAGCCAATGTTCTTCATGCAAAACAAATTTCAGACCATGGTCTGACAATAAAGTATCTATCTATCTATCTATCTATCTATCTATCTATCTATCTATCTATCTATCTAATCAGATATGAGATGGGGAACCAGGGCTGTGAAATCACAAGACTCAGGTGCAGACACTTGACAAGGACGGGACTAAGGCATGACAAAGGGAGTGGTGAAGTGACAGCACATGGACATGAGACGTAAACAGAGATGAGGTCATGACGGGAGGTTTCACAATTGTGTTGGTGAAATCTACTTACTAATTCACAGTTTATTTTCTTTAAAAATATTGAAAGCATAGTGAAAAGAGCATAAACATCATTAAACAGAGAGAGACCGTTTGCATTCAAAAACATTGTAACATGTTGTCGTAATACTTACCAGTATTTGAAATAAAGAAAAACATTACAGTACTGCATCATCAGCAAGTGTTGCTATCACGTAGCACTGGTGGTGTAGCGTTGAAGCGAGGCAGATAGGAAGCCAGGATGAATCCAAATGTGAGAGTTTTATTATGAACAAGTGGATAAGAGTAAACAGTTCAAGTGAACACAACACACTGGCACACACTGACAATCATGACAATTAATGAGCGACAAAGACACAGACTAACAGAGGAAACTTATAGGGAAAGTAATTAGTGGCATACAAGGGAACAGACGTGAACAATGAAGTGACATCATAGGGGGGTGTGGACAAATGACAGAGTGAAAGACACATGGAGGATGAACACAAGCATGAATGACAGAGGGGGCAAAGCCCTGGATGGTGCTGACAGTTGCAATAATATAGTATAATTTATCCTTATAGCACCTTTTTCAAACCCAAGGACGCTTTACAATCGACACGCTCAGAACTCAACCACACCGAGAAGCGGCAGCCAATCGTGCACAGTGCCTCAACAGGAAGTGACTGTCCATCCATTACAGCTAAACAAAAACAAAAAATAAGCTATTCTGAACAGCCCAGAAAAGTGCCCATGTCTCAAACAAGCAATTCAAGAAAAGGATGAGGTGGCATCAGTTTACGTGTGATGGTTTTAGAAATCCTGAAAGCACAGATGCAAACAAATGTGTTTCTTCTCTTTTGGGTTTTCCCCTGCTCCAGAGCCAAAGCTGAGAGCCCCTGGTCTGGGATCAGTTAAGTTTGGCCAGAGTAAACACATGTGATGATCCATCCTCAGATGTGCCGTGGTCCTGAGCCAGCGGTTGTGTAGAAATGCTCATCAGAGCCACAGAGGTCACCGAGGTCAGCATCTACTTCCTGTCTCTCACACACCCTGCCATTTGTCCCCCCTGCACCAGACATTTGTTGATAAGTTCTATCTGTGCTTCAGAAAAAAGCTAAACAAACCGTCCAGTTGGCTGGTAACTGGCCACCATGACGGAGTATGTGTGTGTATGTTTATGTGCAAGCCTGTGCCATGTGTCTGTCACGCTTATAGACGTGAAAGCGTGAAAAATCCATAACCATTGTCTCATCTGTTCACTTGGAGAGTCACAGAGTTGACATCCAGCCACACACACACACACACACACACACTCATAACAGTACACACATATTTTCGTGGTTGTCTTTTGTTCCAAAGAGAGATCGAGGCCCAGATCTCAGTAACAACACTCAACTCAAGTGTTTTTGTAAACAGTACAAGGTCTGAATTCCACAGATTCAAATTCAAGTTCCTCAGTTGTTACACGGTAAACGTATCCTATGAGTTATTCTTAGAACATTTACATTATTTCAAAGAATCTTCCTTTAAAGAACCATCCACTAAAAGGTTCTCTAATGGGTTCTTCTGTGGAAGAAAAGATCAAATATTAAGGAAGAGCTTCACAACCTGTATTGGGTTTAAAAACAAAGTTGCATGCAAAGTTGAAAATGAAAACAAAATGCTCATCAGAGAACAAACGTCTACACGTTTTCTTT